>ML412167.1:55230-68178 GCA_005239525.1 Nicotiana knightiana | reverse complement strand
TCAAACCGGGAAACACTTAAAACCTTCAAAACTCGGATTTGACCGGACCAGGGACCAGGCTTTGTGGCCCAAACGCCGGGATAAAGCCTGGCGAGGCCTGGCGTTAGGGCTCTAACGCCCCCCAAACGCCTGGTCATGCCAGGATTTATAGCCCAAACACCCAAATATAGCCTGGTATGACCAGGCTTTACAACTCAAACGCCCGGCTATAGCCCGGGTCACTCCTTTTCGACTCTTGAGCGTATTTTTGATATTTATGCATCTATTTAGCTCGGCTTCCATCTCCAATTCACCTACACATGAAATAGAATCCATTATGCACATACGACGTGTGTTTTTATCATTAACGCACATAAAATGTAAGGTATATAATGCTTTAAACCATGAATTCTAGCCACGCATCAGATACATACATACGAGGTGATGAGAGTCCGTGCGTAGCTACTATTTATGCTATAGTCCAGGTAGTCTACGACCCATAACATGTTATACTTGAAATGGTTGCACCCTTACTTGTTAGTTTTATTTCTTAAATCATATTTTAAAATATATAAAAGAATTCCAAAAGGGTAAGTTCACTTATTTGAGGTTGTGAATAGAACCCTTGACTCTTATTGAAAAACTTGAATTTCTTTAAAGTATTTTCTATTTGTGGAGCTGGCCGAACGCCTCATTACATATAGATGCATCTATGGTTTGCGACGTTCGACCCTCGACAGTGCAAAATTTACATATCATTATGTTGGTTCGGACCGTATGATTAACTCTTGGGACTTCTCATAATTGATATTTCTTCAATGTTTTGAATGAGATAAATCGTTAAATGATGAAAGATAAATTTGGGATTTAATAATTATGAAAAGGATATTTATCATCTACTGTTATTGAGCTTTCAGTATATTTCATGTAATTCATGTTTACTTATAATTTTAATGTATTATCATTAGCCTTAGTAAGAGTCAAAGTCGACCCCTCATCACTACTTCTTCGAGGTTTGAATGGATACTTACTGGGTACATGTTGTTTTATGTAATCACGCGACACTTATGCATTTAAATGTGCAGGATCTGAGGCAGGTGCATATGTATATCCGTCCAGCACACATACTTGATCCTTGTTGAGATTTCACGGTGAGCTGCCCTTCCGAGTCGTTCAGCAGTATGCAGAAGTCTCTCTTTTGATTTATTTTCTGTCTATTCTATTTCAGACAGTAGAGTAGAAATCTTTGATTCTAGTAGTTGCCCACATACTTGTGACACTAGATCTTGGCACACACTAGTAGACTTGTGGTTTTTGATTTGTTCCTGTGGTCATGAATATATTTAGCTGCTTTCATTTTATTAACTTAAATCTATTTCCCACTAAATCTTGTAAATTAAGGAAAGTTATTACTTGGAAGACTCGTTAAAAATGAGAATTCACTTGGTTGTTCATTGTTGGCTTGTCTAGTAACGGTGTTGGACGCCATCACAGCCTGATATAAAATTGGGTCGTGACAACATGGTATTAGAGCACTAGGTTCATGTAGGTCTCACAAGTTATGGGCAGGCCTAATAGAGTCTTGCGGATCAGTGCGGCGATGTCTGTACTTATCTTTGGGAGGATATAGGGTGTTAGGAAACTACTCGTTATTCATCTCCTGTTGTGCAGTTGATGGTGTACTAAGTTTCTTCCTCTTATTCTCTCACATATGGTGAGAACGCGCGCGGAAGACATTCCAGAACCGGGAGGGGATGCTCCCCATGTTGCTAGAGGCCGAGGTAGGGATCGGGGGAGGGCACCAGCCCGAGGTAGGGGACGAGGAAATCCCATAGTTGCCCCAGTTGCACCACCAGCGTTGAGGAGCACTTAAGTGCCCACAGCAGAGCCAGCTCCGATCGATTTCATGACAGCACCAGGCTTCCAGGAGGTCATGGGCCGTATCCTACAGTTCATGGATTCTATGACCCAGGCTTGTTTATTTCCAGCAGACCCAACCATATCTCAAGTGGGAGGGGGAGCACAGACCCCTACTTCTCAGGATCCTGGGCATGCAGCTGTTGTATATCATACCCCGGGCACACTACCCATGGGCGGAGCCCAACAAGTTGCAGCAGTTGTACTTCAGCCTTGACTAGTTGCAACAGGCAAGCCGTAGAAGATGCTTATGGATGGATCAGGCTTCACCCTCCTGTCTTCGGGACTGAGCGACATGAGGATCTGCAGGACTTCATTGACAGGTGCAGGTACATAATGCATAACATGAGTATATTGGAGTCTCATAGAGTGGATTCCCGAATTTTTACTAACTCCGATATTTCCTGAAAATTTCGCCAGATATTCCTTTGTACTTAGGCCATCTACCTGTCAGAGAGCTCCCGAGACATATTTTACCAATTCCACACATGTTCAGTTACTCTATCAACTTGCACATAATCTGGTCATTTCAAAAAGCTACATATAATTCAATTACTTCCACAAGCCTCACAGAATTCGGTTAACTCCACAAATTTGCACATAATTCTACTATTACAATGAGTTGCACATAATTCAGCTAATCACAACAACATATACATTTATGGCACAAATTTTGAGAAGCTACAATAGTAGAGCAATTAGGGGGAAAATATGGGGCTTTTGCACAAAACTGAACATAACATATAATTGCTTAGAGATGACAGTTCGCACGATCACTACTATACTTATTCAAACAAATAGGGGTACTTTTCTTTAATTTAATTTTCCGCTTCCCACGTGGCTTCCTCAACTTGATAACTTCGCCAAAACACTTTAACTGAAGCAATTTCCTTGTTCCTCAATCTACTGACTTGCCTATCAAGAATAGCAACCGGAATCTCTTCATACGATAATTCTTTGTTAACCTCAATAGTCTCAACTAGCACGATAGTTGATGGATCTCCAACCACTTTCTTCAACATAGACACATGGAACACCGGGTGCACTAATGACATTTCAGGGGGCAATTCCAGCCCATAAGCCACATGTCCTATCCTTTGGGCAATTCGGTACGGCCCGACATACCTAGGGCTGTATTTTCCTTTCTTCCCAAACCGCATTACTCCCTTCATGGGAGACACCTTCAAGAACACCCAATCGTCTACTTGAATCTCTAAATCTCTACGACGAACGTCCGCATGAGATTTTTGATGACTCTGAGCTATTTTGATCCTCTCCTGGATGACTTTAACTTTTTCTATAGCTTGGTGCACAAGATCAGGTCCTAGCAATTCTGCCTCACCAACCTCGAACCATCCAATCGGAGATCTACACCTCCTTCCGTACAACGCCTCAAATGGGGCCATCTGAATACTAGCATGGAAACTGTTACTATAAGCAAATTCCATAAGCGGAAAGTGATCATCCCAGCTACCCTTGAAATCTAATACACAAGCCCGTAACATATCATCAAGTGTCTTAATGGTCCGCTCTGCCTTCCCATCAGTTTGTGGGTGGAATGTTATGCTGAGATTTACCTAGGTACCCAAACCATGCTAAAATTTCTTCCAAAAGTTAGCTGTGAACTGGGCCCCTCGATTTGAGATAATAGAAACTAGAGTGCCATGGATCCTGACTATTTCTTTGATATACAACTGAGCGTACTGTTCTGTAATATCGATGGACTTGACTGGCAAGAAATGCACCGACTTCGTGAGTCGATCCATATCACCCAAATCGACTCGAACCTACGTGGAGTGTGAGGTAACCCCACCACAAAGTCCATATTGATCATCTCCCATTTCCACATTGGTATTTCCATAAGTTGCGTCAACCCACCGGACCTCTGATGCTCGGTCTTTACTTGCTGACAATTTGAACACTTAGCCACAAAGTCCGCCACACCCCTCTTCATACCATTCCACCAATAAATTTCCTTGTGATCACATACATCTTCGTAGAACCTGGGTGTACTAAATACCTGGAGTTGTGCGCCTCTGCCATCACCCATTCCTGAAGACCATCCACGTCCGAAACACACAGCCTCTCTTGGCACCGCAAAAAACTGTCATCATTGCCGTGTGAAAATGATGTAGTCTTATGATTCAGATTTTCCTCTCTCAACCGTACCAATGCTGGATCTTTGAATTGCTTTTCCTTGATTTTCGTTACAAGTGAAGATTCTGCTCCATTACACACCACGACATCCCCCTCGTCTGAGGTCGAAAGACGGACCCCCAAACCAACCAACTGATAAACCTCTCAAGCCAAAGGCCTCTGATTTGCTTCCAAATGAGCCAAGCTACCCATGGATTTTCGACTAAGAGTGTCGGCTACCACATTCGCCTTCCCTGAATGGTACGAAATATTCATATCATAATCCTTGAGCAACTCTAACCACCTCCTCTGCCTTAAGTTTATATCCTTATGCTTGAATAAGTAATGAAGACTCTTATGGTCTGTGAACACGTCCACATGGACCCCATAAAGATAATGCCGCCAGATTTTCAATGCAAACACAACCGCCGCATGCTCCAAATCATGCGTCGAGTAATTCTTTTTGTGATTCTTGAGTTGCCTAGAAGCGTATGCTATTACCTTACCATATTGCATCAATACACACCCCAAACCGACCCTTGATGCATCACAATACACCACAAACCCTTCCGAACCTTCTGGCAAGGTCAACACTGGCGCCGTATTGAATCTCAATTTCAATTCCTGGAAACTCTTTTCACAAGCATCGTACCATTGGAACTTAACCGCTTTTTGCGTCAGCTTAGCCAATGTGGAGGCAAGGGTAGAGAATCCCTTCACGAACCTCCGATAATACCCCGCCAAACCCAAGAAACTGTGAATCTCTGTAAGGGTCATTGTCCTAGGCCAATCCTTTACCGCTGAAATCATTTGCGGATCAACCCGAATCCCTTCCCTGGAAACAACATGGCCCAATAAGGAGACTGATTCAAGCAAAAATTCACATTTTGAAAACTTTGCATACAACTGGTGCTGATGAAGAGTCTGCTGAACTGACCTGAGGTGAGTAGCATGATCTTCCTGACTTCAAGAATAAACGAGGATGCCGTCAATGAAGAAAATCACAAAGGAGTCAAGAAACGGTTTCAAAACCCGATTCATAAGATCCATAAAAGCTACTGGGGCGTTGGTTAGCCCAAAAGACATTACCAGAAATTCAAAGTGCCCATAACGAGTCCTGAAGGAAGTCTTAGGAATATCCTTTTCCCTGATCCATAACTGGTGATACCCGGACCGTAAATCAATCTTTGAGAAGAACTTAGCACCTTGCAACTGGTCGAACAAATCATCTATCCGAGGCAATGGATACTTATTATTGATGGTGACCTTGTTGAGCTACCAATAATAAATACACATCTGAAGTGATCCGTCTTTCTTTCCGACAAAAAGAACTTGTGTACCCTAAGGCGACACACTTGGCCGAATGAAACCTTTTTCTAATAGATCTTTCAATTGTTCCTTTAGCTCTCTCAATTCTGCTGGCGCCATTCTGTAAGGTGGAATAGATATTGGCTGTGTATCAGGCAATACATCAATCCCAAAATCGATTTCTCTATCTGGTGGAATCCCAGGAAGCTCGTCCGGAAATACTGCAAGAAATTCATTCACAACAGGCACAAATTCGGGAGCAGGCACCTCTAAAGTGGTGTCTGCAACTCGAACCAAATGATAGATGCACCCTTTCCTGATAATTTTTGAGGCCTTAAGGTAGGAAATGAGTCTACCTCTTGGCACAACATTATATCCCTCCCACTCGATAACTGATTCATTAGGAAACTCAAGCCTCATAATCCTGGTTCGGCAGTCGAGTTTAGCAAAGCACGAATAGAGCCAATCCATCACCATAATTAATCAACATCTACCATTTCTAACTCAATAAGATCGGCCGTGGTATCCCGACCATGCATCGTGACATCCTAATTTCTATAGACCCGCACGGCCGTAATAGAATCACCAACCGGAGTCGAACAGAGAACGGCTCGGGAAGCTGTTTGGGTTCTATCCCAAAACTTGAAGTAATAAATGGAGTAGCATATGACAAAGAAGACCCGGGATCGATAAGAGCATAAATGTCGTGAGACTAAACAGTCAGAATACCTGTGACAACATCTGGGGAAGCCTCCGCACTCTGGCGACCACTCATAGCATAGAACTGAGTGGGTCCCCCTCGACCCCGTGCTCCACCCCTAGCTGTACCGTGCGTTGCTGGAGCTGGAGGGCGTGCTGAAGATGTAGTGGCTGAAGAGCTGGATGGCTGAGCAGTACCCCTACCCCGCGCCCTGACTGGGTGCGCGACAGTCTCGCTGGATATGGCCTCTCTCTCTGCATCTATAGAAAATCGGTATATCCAAGTAACAAGGCCCAGAATGAGACCTCCCACACTTAGGGCATGGGACCCTCCGCTGCTGCTGGAACCTCCCACCTGAGCGACCCGACTGATGGAACCTTCTACTATCTGAACCTGGTCAAAAGCGACCTCCCCACTGATAACTGTGCCCTGATGACGAAGCACTGGCTTAGGATTGAGGATAGGACTGGGATGTCCTTGATGACCCTCTCCCAAGGACTATTCTCCCTCCCCCAACTGAACTCCCAGGGTTGTCCACTGACCGGGCCCTACTACTACTCTCCTTCTCCATTCTTATCTTCAACTTCCAAGCCTCTATGGCATGGGCGAATCCCACGATCTTCCCGTAATTCATATCCGAATGCAAAGCAACGGTAGCTGCTTCACTAACAACCAAGGGACCAAGGCCCTGAACAAACCGTCGAACTTTAGCCTCCATAGTCGGCATCATGTGGGTGGCATATTTGAACAGGCGCACGAACTCCATGTGGTACTCCCACACACTCATGTTGCGCTACTTAAGGACCTCAAACTCTGCAGCATGGGCTTCCATAGTCTCGATAGGAACGAAATGATCCATGAAGGCATCAACAAACTCATCCCACTTTGCCGGAGGGCTCCCCTCCCCACGGGACCCCTCCCACATCTGAAACCACGAATATGCTGCTCCCTTTTGACTGATAGGAAGCCAACTCAACCCCCTCGGTCTCTGTAGCTTTCATAACCCGGAGGGTCTTGCACATCTTATCAATGAACTCCTGAGGAGCCTCGGGGTCGGTGTCTGTGAACTTTAGAGGGGCTAACCGCAGAAATGGGCTGACCCTGGAACCTGAAGAATCCCCTTGCTCGCTTGAGGATGCAGGGGCAGCATGTGATCTTTGGGCCTGGAAGGCCACTAGCTAAGTCAACATCTGAATAGATCCATTGAGGTCCCCATCAGAAATACCGGGACCGGAAGCTGGGACTGAAGAAGAATCAAGAACATCAGTGGGAGGGGCTGTAGCACCCTCCACTGTAGCAGGAATAGGAATATCCCAGCCTGGGATGGAAGAGTCAAGCAGATTCAGGGTCGGGGAATCATTCTCACCCGCACCCTCAGATAAGGAATTCACGGCCACTCCTGGGGTGGTATTGGCCTCTGGACCGAGTCGGGCTCTCTTCTTGGATGCCATGTATTGAAAATTGGAACAATGCACGCGTTAGATAAAGATTTTTTCACCTTCCACTTCATCGCACGATACATAGTAACAATGAAAGGGTATTTTCCTAAATGTCCATGCAGCCCTCTAATTATAGATGTGGTCGACAACACCCTGATAAGAAGGGCTCTAGTTAACATGGCTCCGAAACATCCTAGGACACTTTTTGAAAAAAACCTTAGGTACTGATACCAAGTTTGTCACGCCCCAAAAACGAGGGGCGAGACCGGCGCCTAACCGGATGATCCCGGTCAAGCAAACCTGGATTGCCATTCCTACCCAACGAATCACCCTGTGTTTATAATATACATTATTCCACAGGAATTAGCAATTTGGAGTTTAAGCATGAATCCACTACTTGAGCCCATATTATCCTTTATCATTTCCACATTTGGTAATCACAAAACATACAACAATTTCGATTCGGACCATGATTACTAGTAAACACATTAACTGCCCAAATACATATATGTACAACCCACATCATGTCTACGGAGCCTCTAAGAGTACTAAGGGTTTACACAATACTTGCCAGCAACAAGGCACCATCTATACCTTAAAATACATAACATATACAAAAGGGATGATGTAGATTACACACGGCCCCGAGAGGAAATGGGGCTCACCGAATCTGCTGAAGGTACGAAGGGGAAACACCACTATCGGCGGTCTGAGCTACCTTATATGGAACCACCTACACCCATATAAAAGATGTAGCGTCCCCCGCAAAAGGGACATTAGTACCATTGAATAGTACTAGCATGTATGAACCAAGTTTATTCCAAGTAGAATCAAACAATGCACAACTAGAAAGTAATTAGGGTAACAACACAAGTACCACACAAGTATATAGAAAACCGCAACAAAGATTTCACAGTTACTGGTTTCAATTTCCCATATGTTGTGGCACGCAACCCGATCCCACCGTACATTCTCATCTCACCCTTATTACCTCTCCATCCTTATTACTTCATGTTGCGGCGTGCAACCTGATCCCACCGTACATTCTCATTTCACCCTTATTGCCTCTCCACCCTTATTACTTCATGTTCCGGCGCGCAACCCGATCCCATTTTACATTCCCATTTCATACAACAATCACCAACAATTATATCACACGGACCTTTATCATGAAGAACATAAGTTCATATCAACCAATAACTATGTGAAATCAATGAACAATGATCCTTACCAATCATCAATTCATATATGGTGTTGCCACAATTAGCAATTCATATATAGCACTTGGACACATTCAACACTTTATTTCATTATCGTTTCTTTCGTTTTGCAGCACATCCTCTCATACCGATGTATTCAACATTTAACGAGCTTTACACATGGTAGGATAAGCACAAAGAGTCACCCTTCATAATCTCAATTAGCATGGTAATTGACTTAAGAAAATCAGAGAATGAATTCATACAACTCGACACAGCAGGAAAAACAATTCACATATGCTCAAGCAAGAACTTCATACCGTGTACTCGGACACCAACAAGGTAACTCTATAAAGACTAAAGTTAGCCATACATACCTTGAATCGGAATTCTCCTTTAATTTTCTACCACAATTCACCGGACCTTCTAGAACCGTCAATCTAGTTCCCAATATGGCATAATTTAACTTAGAATTAGAAACAATGGTCATGTCTTGAACTCACTTTATCATCCTATCAAACACTAAGTGTTCTTTTAGATTAAAAGGCCTATTTTTAGTGAAAGATTACTCTAATCCATTTACTTTTACTAGATTATGACTAGGTTGTTACATACATGCAAGACTCCTACCCACATCTTCATGAACTCACCTAACCATGTTTCAATTTAACAAAAATATGGAAATTAGGTTGATGGGGTGAAATCTTACCTCTTGTAGTGAAGAAAATAGTGTTCTACTTGATCAATTCCAGGCCTGAGTAGTGATGGAGGAACAAATTTGATGAAGTTGGAACTCTCTCTCTCTAGAACCCACTCTCTCATCTCTCTAATTTATCAGAAAATGAGCTTAAAATAAAAGGGGTATGTGTTTTAATGAACTGGGGGTCGGGTATGAAATACGGTCAGGAATGCGATCGCATTCCTATCGCATAATTGGCCCTCAAATGGGCCAAAAAGAAAAATAGACTGCCTAGGTATGCGACTACTATGTGGTCTGCATACCTGTTATGCCATCGCATAGTGCGTCGCATAACTCCCTCCGCAAAAGTCAAGGTGAGAGAATGCGACAACTATGCGGCCCGCATTCGTGAAATGCGATCGCATTCTTGGCCGCATAGTTGTCCTCAAAATGGACAGCATGCGACCACTATGCGGTCCGTATATCTGATCTGCGATTGCATAGTGCACCGCAGACCTAGAAAATTTTATCTTTTAAGTCCCGGGTAGTTTTTACTCAAAGAGGGTCTGTTTTAAGAATTTCTACAGTCATAACAACATGGGGACCTATTTGGGCATTATTTTTAGCCATGAAATTTTACAGGTCCTTACGAAATCAATCTTTGAAAATACCTTGAAACCTTGAAGCTGATCAAATAAGTCATCCATCCTCGGCAATGGATAATTGTTCTTGATGTTGACATTGTTGAAATGTTGATAATCTATGCACATCCTCATCGACCCATCCTTCTTCTTCACGAACAACACGGGCGCACCCCAAGGTGGGACACTAGGTCTAATGAAGCCTTTATCAAGCAAATCTTGCAACTGCTCATTCAAGTCTTTCAACTCTGGCAGGGCCATACGGTATGGCAGAATAGAAATGGGCTGAGTTCTCGGAACCAAATCAATACATAAGTCAATATCTTTCTCAGGTGGCATCCTCGGCAATGGATAATTGTTCTTGATGGTGACATTGTTGAAATGTTGATAATCTATGCACATCCTCATCGACCCATCCTTCTTCTTCACGAACAACACGGGCGCACCCCAAGGTGGGACACTAGGTCTAATGAAGCCTTTATCAAGCAAATCTTGCAACTGCTCATTCAAGTCTTTCAACTCTGGCAGGGCCATACGGTATGGCAGAATAGAAATGGGCTGAGTTCTCGGAACCAAATCAATACAGAAGTCAATATCTTTGTCAGGTGGCATCCCCGGCAGATATGCAGAAAACAACTCTGAAAACACACGAACAACTGGTACTGACTCCAATGGAAGGAACCTCCGCACTAGAATCGCGAACATAAGCAAATAAGCTAGACACCCTTTCTCGACCATATGCCGAGGGCAAGGCTAAGCTCACCGTCTTGGCGTGACAATCCAATATAGCATGATAAGGTGACAGCCAGTCCATACCCAAGATGACACCAAAATCTTCCATATCAAGGAGTATGAGATCTACTCTAGTCTCAAGACTCCCAATAGTAAACACACACGAATGATATACACGATATGCAACAATAAAATCTTCCACAGGTGTGGACACATTGTCACGCCCCTTTTTCTCGCAAAATCGGGTTTAGACACGTGAAAACTCTTTTAAGAAAGGTGTTAAAATAGAGAGTCTCCACCTAACGGGTTTAAGGTGCGTTAGGGCACCTACCTATTTGCAAATAACTCTGGTTTAACCTGTTTGTGTCACCAAAGATCAGGTAAGGGCTCAAATTACCTCGAAGAAAAGGTGTAAGTCACTCTTCGTGGTCCACAACTATGGGTCCCGGCAAAACTCGAATTATATGAATTAGTCAAATAATCAGGGAGAAAAACACGAAGTTTGGGCATCTATTATCAAAAGTCCCTGAAAAAACACAGATAATTGATTTAAATACAAGGTGGGAATCCTATGTTTTTTAGCCTAAAGGATCACCTCGTGCAACATAAATAGTACTTTAGCGGGGTGTTACTTGTATTATTCAGTGGGCACAGAGTATCATTTCCTGCTACCCAATTACTATTTTTATGTTTTTACCTAAAGCGCACTAGTTGATTCTAAATCGTGCCTTATGCGTGCACTACCTGTCCCATGCCTATGGCTCAGGAGGCCTTTGGACCTCTATTTTGGATGATTCTAGACTTAACTTAGGCTGCTCAAAAATGATAAAAACTAGGTGACATAGAAAACAAGTTGGATTCATGTAAACGCAATTAAGGGCTCAAGTTAGCCTCCACACTTAGACAACAAATGCACGCAAACAAATTTTCATATTAGGTATTTGACAGTTTCAGAATTGAAGCAAATTAAAGCCATTAAGCCTTATAGACATGGTCTCTATGTGACCTCGGAATTCAAGCATGTAGGCAGTTTCAGATGCAAGGTTCCATCTTATAGACATGTTTCTAAACAACTATACGGTTTAGGAGGATTTGGTATTGCATGCTGATTATTAAAATTACAGATTATAAGTGTTTAAACCTTAGACATGATATCTAGGTAATTTACGCAGTAGTTGGCAGTGATAACAATTGAAAATACTCAGAATTAATCAGTTTGATCCTATAGGCAAGCTTTCTAATATTGGTATGGCTAAGCGACAAAATAGTGTTTGAAAGCTCAATATTAACACTTCAAAGCGAGTGATAATACCCTATAGGAAGGATTTGCTAACGATTAACGATTGGAATTGATTTTTTGTACTTAGATCCTATAGACATTTCTTCTAAGTGAGAAGTATGTCAACAATGGCAAATTAACCAATTAAAGTCCTATAGGAGTGATTTCTAGATGAAAATCATAAGAACATAAGCTAGTATCTAATGAATATGCTACAGTTATGCAAATTGAAAGATTGGCCATTGACATTTTATTTCCTATAGGCGTGATATCTAACAAAAACATAGGAGCAGAATATCTTGAACGAATTAAACACTCTGGTCCTATAGGAAGGTTATCTAACAACACATAGGAGCAGAGCATATTGAAGGAATTAAACACCTAGGTCCTATAGGCAGGTTAGCTAACAACACATAGGAGCAGAACATATTGAACGAACTAAACACCAATAGGCAGGATTTTTACCCGTTTCATTCAAACATTAGCATAGACCCATTTTCCAAATTTTACTAACACCGCGATTGTTATTACAGAATTATTGCAGGCCGAACGAATGAAATAAATTACAAAGTTACAAAATAATTATAGTGGGCCTAAGACAGGACCAAAGTATACCTTGCCCAACCAGGCCTTCAATTTCCAATCCATACGGGTTTCACCACATCCTATAAATCACAATTGATCACACCCAGAAAAAAAGTTTCATTTACATAAGATAGCCAAAACCCAGTAGCCATAATTGACCAAAAGATCCAGAAAATAGCCATTTACACAAGCCAATTGGCTTATTCGGTAGGTAAAAAGGGGCGTAATTGGCCAAAGAACCTTAGACCCTAGTGTGTCAGAGTACACAAGGGTCTCAAAATGGACCCCGAGCAGTGCTCACACTAGGGAGGTTAATAGAGAAGCTTTAGGGGGGGGGGGGGGGGCTTGGGTTTC
>ML412167.1:34612-54343 GCA_005239525.1 Nicotiana knightiana | reverse complement strand
TTTCAGCCGGCCAAGAATTAGAGACTCATAACAAGGAACAACCAATGAGAGTAGTAATAAATTAATAGGTTTGGAAAAGAATTTGCAAACACTAAAATGATTACATAGTGGTCATGAACTCAAGAAACAAACTAACACATTGGGCAGGGTGACATGTTAATAGGAAATAGGGAACCTGAAGCTTATGATATTACCAAGTAAACAGGCAAGGAGCATTAGGCTAGTAAGACAAATAGTTTTCACCGACGCAATAAGTTTAAAGCCCACAGGATCAAATTATACCACACACAGGGGTTAAACATTATAACTTATACTAGGGAGGCAAGCAGAATCATAATTTAGGCATAACAAGTATGAAGGGCTCCAATTAATTGCTAGGGGGTACATGACTAGGTAGATCAAGAACACAATAAGTAACAAATAGGGTCATAGGATCACACTATACACTTAGAGTGAATGTCTTAAACAGATTAAAGCATGTTAATAACATAAGTTAATCACAGGGCAGTTTAGAATTAGGTAGAAACACAGGATTAGGACAGACAATCAGTGCAAATACTCAAAACTGTCACTAACATTAAGCTAACCATGCTTCAAATTGAACAGATTGCCTAAGTTAGGTACAAGTACATTATTAAGGCTAGCAATTATTGGCAGAATCACACATGAAGAGAGTTAGGGGAGTGCAATTCAGAGAACATAGTCATGCTAATTAAAACATAATGGAATAAACATTGCGAAGGTTGACAGACTAACGAGTTATTGCTCAATATCAGAGAAAAGAACAACAATCAGGACCTAGAGTCTCAAATGTGTCAAGTTCCCAAGGGTTTCAAGAACCCAGGGCAGTGCTCACACCCAAGAGAGGTCAGAAAAGTAGGAAATTCGGTGGCCTTGGCTTTTAGCCGGCCAAGAGACAAATAAAACAAAATAGTAAATGAATACAGATTAAAAGGCCTATGTTTTTAGTGGAGAAATTAGTACTTTTTCCTCCCTCTTGAAGAGAATGGGGGCGGGGTTTATATAATAGTAGGAAACAAATAGACAAACAAGGAAATATAATCAATCATCCATAAAATAAGGAAAGAAGAGCATGCAGAATCGATTAGAACCAATTTAGGAGAAAATCAGGCAAGCCTTAGTTTTTTCAGGAGAGTAAATATTGACAAAATATAACAAAAAATCGGACCCACAGCGAAACATAGGATGAACATAGACACAGTAACACTTAAAACCAGAGAATCAAATCAATTTTGGTTCGATTTGAAGAGATCTGTAAACCCTAGTTTTAGGGTAAGTAAGAGTCAACAAAAAATAAACAAATATTCGGACTCACATATGAATATAAACATAGCAAAAAGTTCAGGGATTTGAACGGATTTTGGTTCAATCTTGAAGAGATATTCTTGCCATATTTAGGAAAGCACGATAGGAATGTAGCCAGTACCCGAAGGGGGTCGTATATGGCAAGAAATAGCCATGGAATCACATATTAGGTGGGATTAGGGGAGGATTTAGGGGGCGCCGGCTTTAGGGTTTCTGAAGAGGGGAAGGGAGATGAGAGAGTATTAGGGAGGAAGCCGGGTTAAATGGGCTTAGGGTTATGGGTGAAAGGGGGTAATTAAAGGAGGGGTTCAATATGGGTCGTTGATCTCAGAGATCAACGGCCACGATTAAAAGAGGTTTGGGTCGGGTTTATTTGGACGGGTTACGACCGGGTTCTGGGTTAATGGGATTATTGGTTTTGGGCTAGGGTTATTGGGCTGGTATATTAGGTATTTTGGTCTGTTGCTTGGCCCAAAAAAATGGGTTTAAGAGTGGGCTAGTTTTTTAAATACCTAACATTTAGGCAAAATTAATTTATAGAAGTAATTAATAAATAACAAAAAATTATTTGTGCACTAAACTAATTAAAAATAATAACTTAAAGTTATTAAAAAAAATAAAAGGTTATTTGTTTCATAAATAATGTAATTAAACATGAATGTAGGCTATTATTGCAAAAATGTGCAATTCGCCAAAAATACACATGTAATTATGAAAAAATGTAGTAACATACATGTTGGTGTAAATAATAAGCTTGGATAATTAAATCATCATAATAAATCATTTGAAGGATAATTGTTGGATATTTATATAATAAAATGCAGGAAGAAATTAATTTAATGCCTTTAAAAATTATTGGAAATTATAAAAAATGCTTGTATAGGTTTATAAACTAAAATGATGATGTGAATACACTACTTTGAAAGTATATATATATTTTTTAGAAATATGAGGGAAAATTGGGTATCAACAGCTGCCCCTCTTTGTCACACCTCCTTTTCCACTACCCCCAATAAATTCAAGGGTAATAAGGGAGTTTTTCCAATCAAAGTGACATTATTCGGATTTGGGATTTATTTTTATTTTTCTGAGTCGCCACCAGGATTTTTTGACGATGTTCCGGGACCCCGTTTTATTTTAAAAATCCCAAATCGAGAAAATTTTGACTCTGTTTTAAGTTGTCTGCGACCAGAAATCCGAGTAAGGAATTCTATTAACCCAGGAAAAGGTGTTAGGCATTCCCGAGTTCCGTGTTTCTAGCACGGTCGCTTAACTATTAATATTTGGCCTAAATTATCTGATTAATCACATTTTTTAAAACCTTTTGTGCTTTATTGCTTTTATACCTCTTTTAATTATTATGATTATTTTGAACAAGTCTTGATGTCGTACACTTGTCGTTTTGTTACGAACCGTGCCACATGAAATGCACCCGCGATTCACGACATGCTTATTTATTATCGTTTGATGTTTTGGTCGGGTCACATGAAATGCACACGCGTATGGGATTTACATATCATGACCATGCCACGGGAACCATACCTATAGCCACGATGTTTATTATCACGTCTAAAATAGACTACAAACTCTAACTTTAAAACATGCCAGCGAAATCACTGACTAAATCGTGACTTTGTGGATTGTTCATCAAATGAGCTTGGTTCTATTCTAGAATTTTAACAAGAAAGAAAAAATTTCTTTCAATGCTCTTATTTTCCAACCTCTAAAGATTCAACAGTAAAACTAACAAAATACAATCAAAACAATTAATATTCATCTTGTAGGTCATTAAATCGAAACAAATAAAATAAACTAATTCAAACAAGAAAAAATGAGATTACATAAGAGATATATAGAATATTTCAGAAAAGAAACTAACTGAAGCATATATAGACAAAAATAGACCTTTTGTTGTTGGGTTCGAACCTTTTTTGCTGCATACAAAGAAAGTTGACTCAGACGGGAGCAACGACGACAGAGAAGCCCAAATATTCGTAGGTCGCCGGCCTAGCCCCATTTCTGACCAAATATTTTAGATCTCAACAGTGAGAGGAGATGGGGATCGCCGGATTTTCCATTTAAGGGGACGACTGTTTGTTTTTCTCTTTCTTTGTGGTGTGGGAGTTGGAATTTTCAGATAAAGCAGGAGGAGTTTTCTTCTGAAAGAAGATGAGAGCTATGGCTACTGTGGTCGCTGCTTCTAACGGCGGCGCTGGTTTTCTCGCTGGATTCCGGAGGTTCCTCCAAGAGGAGATGAAAGCAGAAAGGAGAAGGAGAGTAGGGGTGGTCGGTTGTGCTGGCATGCAGAAAGAGGAGTAGGGATTTGGGGTTGTTGCTTGTTGTTTTATGTGTGTTGAGGAGGGTGGACGGCTGGAGATGGTTTAGGTGGCCGTGGCGGAGGGCGGCTGGTGTATTGGAGGAGATGACTGGCAGCTGATGGGAGGTGTAGTGTGTGTATAAGAAGAAGGAGAATTTTAGGTTAGTGGGTATTGGGCTAAGGGGAATGGTCTTGGGAATTGGGTTGGGTCCAGGTCTGGTTGGATTTTGTTTTTGGCTAGGAAGACTATAAAAAAGATATAATGTGTTTATAAAATGAAATAAAGACTTACTCTTAATTAATTAAAATATACTGCTAAAATAAAAATAAATATTAAAAGTGAAAATATTTTTGTAATTTTCATTTTTGTGCTTAAAATAAAGTAAAAGGGATATTAGGCCTAAACAAAATGTTCAAACGCTAAAACGTATAATACTCGGGGAGGGTCAAAAATTACGCGTCTACACTCTTTACCCGGGAATGATGAAATCCGGCTAAAGAAATGATGACTGATTTTGACCGAATGGGGTGATTTGAAAAAATGGAGGCCGAACTCCCGTTTTTGAGTTGCCTAAATATCCCTTATTTTACGGGAATTAGACCGTGTGTTGTTCTGGATCCAGTGGTGAACTAAGCCGATGGAGTTGTCATAGGAATGGACATGCTCTTCTAGATAAGACGATATCGGATGAGTTTATATGGAATTGTGAATGGATGTACCTTGGAACGGTTATGAATATTTGAACGGCTATCAAGTGGAAATGGGTAACAGACGGTGGTTGGCTGTATTTGGGGTAGTTTCAAAATGTGAGCATCAAACGAAAATTGGAGCGAAGATTGCTCCTATCAAAAGATGGTTACCTACTGGGTTACCTTCAAAACTTCAACATGATGCATGCAGGTATATATTGCGATATCTAAACATGATGCAAATTCTCTTTGGACCATGACAGTTGTCTTTGGACGATGGGGATGTTGTCCTTAGAACATGATGTCCTGGGCCATGCATCGCGTGATAAGGGATTCGCAGTCCATGAAATGGTATTCTTGGGCTATGAAATGGTGCCTCTGAACTATGTCACCTTTGAACAATGATGTGAAATATTGAGAGATCCTCAGGCTTGTATATGGTGTCTTCCGGCTATAAGGATGATGCCTTCGGACTATGATGCCTTTGGAAAAATGGTGATATTTCATCCCATGAGATGCAAAGACATGATGCTTGGGCATAAACAAAACAAGACAGAGCTTAGTCTTGTATAAGATTGATGGTAGAGCTTAGCCCCGAGAAAAATATAAAATAGTGCTAGATTTCAAGTAGCATAGCATTTGGTATTATGCAAGGAAAGGCAGAGCTTAGCCTTATGCAATTAGAGAGGCAATGCTTTGCCTCATGCAAGATGGGATACTATGCTTAGTCTCAAGCAAGGAGGAGGCAGGTCTTAGCCTCATGCAAGATGGGAGACAAGGCTTAGTCTCATGCAACGAGGAGGCAGGGCTTAACCTCATGCAAGATAGGAGACAATGCTTAGTCTCATGCAAGATAGGAGACAATGCTTAGTCGTATGCAAGGAGGAGGCAAGTCTTAGCCTCATTCAAGATGGGAGACAATGCTTAGTCTCATGCAAGGAGGAGGCAAGGCTTAGCCTCATGCAAAATGAGAGACAATGCTTAGTCTCAT
The DNA here is from genome assembly GCA_005239525.1 of Nicotiana knightiana. Taxonomy (NCBI): domain Eukaryota; kingdom Viridiplantae; phylum Streptophyta; class Magnoliopsida; order Solanales; family Solanaceae; genus Nicotiana; species Nicotiana knightiana. Next base: position 49,019 of record ML412167.1, on the reverse strand, counting down.
GCAAGGATGAGGCAGGGCTAAACCTCATGCAAGATAGGAGACAATGCTTAGTCTCATGCCAGGAGGAGGAAATGCTTAGCCTTATGCAATTGAGGAGGCAGGGCTTAGCCTCATGCAAAATAGGAGACAATGCTTAGTCCCATGCAATTAAGGAGGCAGGGCTCAGCCTCATCAAAAATGAGAGACAATGCTCAGTCTCATGCAGGGGAAGGCAATGCTTAGCATTTTGCAATTGAGGAGGCAGGGCTTAGCCTTAAGCAATATAGGAGACAAGGCTTAGTCTTGTGAAATTAAGGAGGCAAGGCTTAGCCTCATGTAAAAATGGGAGTCAGTGCTTAGTCTCATGCAGGGGAAGGCAATGCTTAGCCTTATAGAATTGAGGATGCATGGATTAGCCTCATACATGAAAAATGGATGATAGCAGAGTATTTCTTAGCTGAAGATATGTTTGCGTTTGGCAGCTTTGTCATTATGAAGATAGTGATTCTGAGGTGTGCACGTATTTGCGAATATTCCTTGTTCCTGCATCCAAAGAAAAATAGTGAGTTTTCTGGGGAAGGTTGATTCGTGCCTTCACCTGCTTGCTTTTCTTTGCTTTGCTCTGTATCGAAATCCAGCTCAAGTTACCGTGGGTAGCATCTGGTTGTTTCATAAAATCATGTCTTTGAGAAAATATGTGTGCATTTGATGAATTTAGTTATTTAAAACATAGTAATATGCAATATCAAGTAAAGTAGATGAACCAATGACTATGACACTTTAGAGACATTACGACTTCTTTGCATTAGAATTTTGAGGGTCCTCCTCAAAATTCTGGCCCAGTTTAATAGGTGATTCTTTGACCGTTCTGCACATGATGAAGTTCGCTGGACTTTCTCTGGAATTTATTTGAGGGTCCTCCTCAAAATTCTACCCCAATTTCTGACCATGGGGGAAATAAAAAATTTCATTTAATTTTGACCGAACTCACAGGCTTTGACCAACTACATCAGATGAAGAAATTGCAAGCATTCGAAACACAGTATCTCTTGACTGCGTCTGACTTAATAGGCTTTGGCCAAATTTCTCTGTCCATTTCTGCAAGTATGAGTGCTCCTCCCTAAAAGGGAATCAGGTCAAGCGTAGTTCAATTACATCAGATGAAGAAATGAAAACATTATAAACATAGTATCTCTTGAGTGCGTCTAAGTTAATAGGCTTTGGACAAATTTCTCAATCTATTTCTGCAAGTATGAGTGCTCCTCCTGTTAGTACTCTATGAACCATGTAAGGCCCTTTCCAATTGGGTGAAAATCTCCCTTTGGCTTCTTCTTTATGCGGGAAGATTTGCTTCAGCACCAGCTGCCCCGGTGTGAGCTGTCTAGGGTTGACCCTTTTGTTGAAAGCTCTGGACATTCTATTCTGGTAAAGTTGACATAGCATACCACATTCATTCTTTTCCATTCAATGAGAGCTAATTGTTCGTAGTGACTTCTTATCCATCCTCCATCACTGAGTTCAGCTTCTTGTATAATTCTTAAGGAGGGGATTTTGACCTCGACGGGAATTATAGCTTCAGTACCATAGACCAGCAGTTAGGAAGTTCCTCCAATTGATGTGCGGACTATGGTACGACACCCAATAAGGCAAATGGTAATTTCGTATTCCATTGCTTGTGGTTGTCTACCTTCTTTCTCAATATTTTCTTGATATTCTTGTTGGCAGCCTCCACGGTTCCATTCATTTGAGGCATGTACACTGTGGAATTCTTATCCTTGATTTTGAAGGTTTCACACATAGATTTCATTAAGTCACTTTTCAGGTTGGCGGCATTGTCCGTGATGATGGATTTCGTTACCCCGAATCGACAAACGATATGATCTTTGACAAAATCTGTGACGATTACAGCCTTGTAAGATGTAACCTCAACCCATTTTGTGAAGTATTCTTTAGCCACTAAGATGAACCTGTGCCCATTTGAAGCAGCAGGCTCGATTGGACTGATGAAATCCATTCCCCAAGCAGCAAAAAGACAAGGTGCACTTGTTGCATTGAGTTCATTGGGTGGAACTCGTATCATATCTGCATGTATTTGGAAGTGATGACACTTCTGCACATACCCGATGTAGTCTGTTTCCATAGTCATCAAAAAATATCCTGCTCTCAGCATCTTCTTGGCTAAAACGAAATCGTTCATGTGTGATCTGCAAGTTCCAGCATGTATCTCGTCGAGCAGTTTATAAGTTTCCTTGGCGTCAACATACCGTAAAAATCCTAGGTCGGGAGTCCTTCTGTACAAAAGCCCTCCACTTCGGAAGAAATGGTTGGATAATCTTTGGAGTGTGCGTTTCTGAGTATGATTTGCATGCTCCGGGTACTCTCCTTTTACCAAGTATTCCTTGATATCATGTAATCACATATTCCCATTTGCTTCTTCTTTAACATGAGCGCAATAAGATAGCAGATTATGGATCCTTACTGGAATAGGGTCGATGAAATTCTTTTTCGGGTGTTGTATCATGGAAGATAGAGTGTCCAATGCATCTGCGAACTCATTCTAGATACTCGGAACATGTTTGAACTCTATCTTTGTGAATTTCTTCATCAACCCTTGCACGTCGTACATATACGATAATAGTTTGGTATTCTTTGTAGCCCATTCCCCTAGAACTTGATGTACCAAAAGGTCTAAATCACCAATTACCAGCAATTCCTGGATATTCATGTGAATGGAGAAATTGAGCCCCAAGATGCAAGCCTCGTATTCTACCATATTGTTGGTTCACGAAAATCTGAGCTTTGCGGATACCGAGTAATGTTGACCTGTCTCTAATACCAAAACAGCTCTGATACCCACTCGTTTGAAATTTGCAGCCCCATCAAAGAACATTCTCCAACCGTTGTAGGTTTCGGTGATATCTTCCCCTACAAATGATACTTCTTCATCTGTAAAATACATTTTTAGTGGTTCGTATTCTCATACTACAGGATTTTCTGCCAGATGGTCTGTTAATTCCTGTCCCTTAACCGCCTTCTGAGTCATATAGACGATATCAAATTCACTCAACAATATCTACCATTTTACCAGCTTCCATGTGGAATGGATTTCTGGAATATGTACTTGAGAGGATTCATTCTTGATATGAGATATGTGGTATAGGCACAGAAGTAGTGCCTCAATGTTTTAGCTATCCATGTCAGAGCACAACAGGTGCGTTCCAACAAAGAATACCGTGCTTCGTAGGGTGTGAACTTCTTACTCAAATAGTATATGGCCCGCTCTTTACGGGTCCCAAGACACAACTGAAAGCTTCAGCTAGTACAGACAGATAGAGTAGCAGAGGTCTACCAGGTTCCGGCGGGACCAAGACTTGTGGTGTGGACAAATATTCCTTGATTTTTTCAAAAGCTTTCTGACAGTCTTCAGTCCAACTTGTTACGGCATCATTCTTTAACATTTTGAAAATTTTCTCGCAAATCACGGTCCATTGTGCTATGAAGCGGCTGATGTAATTGAGACGCCCCAAGAAACTCATCACACCATTCTTGTTTTTTTGGCGGTGAAGAATCCTAGATAGCCTTGACTTTTGACGTATCCAGCTCAATTCCTCGGCGGCTGATGATAAATCCTAACAATTTTCTGGCAGGGACCTTGAAGGCACATTTTGCTGGATTCAGTTTCAGACTACAGCTTCGAAGTCGATCAAAGAACTTTCTCAGGTCTGCTATGTGATATGTACCCTTCTTGGATTTGATGATGATGTCATCCACATATACCTATACCTCTTTTTGTATCATTTCATGAAAAATGGTTGTCATGGCTCTCATATAAGTGGCCCTAGCGTTCTTCAGACCAAATGGCATCATTTTATAGCAGTACACCCCCCATGGTGTAATAAAAGCTTTCTTTTCGGCATCTTCTTCATCCATCCATATTTGATGATATCCCGTGAAGCAATCCACAAAATACTGGAGTTCATGCTTGGCACAGTTTTCGATCAGTATGTGTATATTGGGTAATAGGAAATCATCTTTGGGACTTGATCTGTTTAAGTCCTGATAATCAACACATACTCTGACTTTCCCATCCTTCTTAGTAACTGGCACGATGTTAGCAAACTAGGTTGGATATTCAACCACTCTAAGAGCCTTAGTTTTGATCTTCTTGGTGGCCTTTTCTTTGATTTTCAGACTTATATCCGGCTTGAACTTTTTGAGCTTCTATTTTACAGGCGGACACATCATATTGGTAGGTAGTTTCTGAGTCACTATGGACATGCTCAAACCAATCATATCATCATAAGACCATGCGAAAATATCTTCATACTCTATTAGGAAACAGGTATACTCTTCTTTATCTGACGGTGACATGTGAATGCTTATGCGAGTTTCTTTGACTGTTTCGAAGTCTCTCGGATTAACTATCTAGGTTTCCTCCAGGTTGTACTTAGGCTTGTTCTTAAAATTTTCCCTTCTCTGACAATTTCCTCGGGTATTACATCTTCTTTTTCTATTTCCTCTTAGTCACTATCCTTATGTTGCGTTGTCTCATTACATGTCATAGTTGTTGGTTCATCAGGATAAGTAATAATAATGTTGTAGAGAGAAAATGTGAAGGATAATAATAAATAATAAAATATCAAACCAATGATAAGTATCAATACGTCAAGCAAAAGTGATTTTAACGTTGTTTCAAAGCAAAATAACAAAATACTGAAAAATTTCTTTAAAAAATGCTCGTAAAAAAATGTTTTCAAGGTAAATGATGCTAGCAGCCAGGCTACCATGGAATTCGGCAGGCGCGTGATGGTGAGGCGGTCCAGTTACTGAGAACAACTCCCTTCTCCACTTTCTGGATGACGAGGCCTTCCTCCTCCTCCTACTCAACTATCGCGCTGCAATCCATATCTTCATGTTCCAAGAACAGATTCCTTAAACTAGCTAGAATTCATCTTCTTCCGATCCCCACATCATATCGGCCTGATGGAAGGATTGGCTCAAATGTGGTATTGGTTGCTCAAAAGGGTAAAAATAACCGCACCATGGTGGCGACCAATCCTAATACTCGTGCCAGGTGTACTGATATCCAAGTCCAAAGGATGTGCCATGACGCTTTAGATGTATTGGTTCGGCGATACCCTGGAGATTCTTTCTGAGCCCCTTGCCAGGTTCATACCCTTCCCATGCCAATACGCTCTCTATTATGTTACTCCACCATTTATCTTTCTCGATCGCGTTAACACGCTCAATGCGATGGTATGTTTCTCCACCCAACTTCCTTTTATTCTCCACAACCGGAACAGTCTGATTGGTGTAAATAGGATTACTCACGTCTCCATGAATGATCATTTCCTGATGGTTCCATTCAAACTTCACAGCCTAATGTAAAGTAAAAGCTACAGCTCCAGCAGCGTGTATCCAAGGTCGTTCCAATAGCAGATTGTATGAGGCGGATATGTCTAGCTCTTGAAATTCGACATCAAACCAAGTCGGGCCCATCTGCAAACACAGGTTGGTTTTCCCAGCTGTGGCCCTTTGAGACCCATCAAATGCTTTCATGTTCATAGTTCCTACTCATATTTCATGAATACCTTTACCCAATCTCTTCAAAGTAGTCAATGGACAGATGTTGAGACTCGAACCCCCATCTATCAAGACTCCGGCAATGAATTTTTCTTCGCATTGCACTGTGATATGTAGTGCCCTATTGTGGCTTAATCCTTCCGGCGGCAATTCATCTTCGTGGAAAGTAATCTTATGGCTTTCCAATACTTGTCCTACCATATTGGCCATCTTTCCACTGGTAATGTTGTTGGGTACATAAGACTCGTTCAATACTTTCATCAACGCATTCCTATGTGCTTTAAAATTCTGCAGTAGTGATAAAATGGATATCTAAGCAGGGGTTTTGTTCAGATAATCAACCACATAATGCTCTCTTGCTTGCACCTTTCTCCAAAGATTGTCTGGGCCAGTTTCAATGATATCCTGCTTGGAAGCAGCTTCTTTACTCATTCCTCCCAAATGCCCGGACATGTAAACCCTACAAGTTCTTGCCATACCTTGTGTTGCACCGGTTTCTTCCATTTTCCCATTTCCTTTCCTTCTTTCTTCTGCGACATAGTCCAAGGGTATAGCATTTGACTTAAAGGATGGTGTAGGTGATACTGTCACGGTGAAGGGTGTGTTCAATTCTACTTCGAACGGAGCTGGCGAGGCTGAAGGCGTTGATACTTCCACCTCGAACGGAGTTGGTGCATCTACCTCAACCTCAATCGGTAACTGTATCTGTACCACAATAGGTGTGAGAGTGAAGGGAGGCATTTTGGGATCATCCCCTTCTCGAATGAGCCCGATTGAGCCCTCCAGTCCCATTCTTCATCAGTTTCTATCACATATACCCCATCGCCCCTATGATCAGGGAGAAGATTGTTGCAGACATTAGGTGCAGCCTATTTTGCTTGTATAACATCGGTGTCAATTAGTGTCTAAATCTTGTCATTCAGAGTGAGAAATTCATCAATAGTGTGACCCTTCATGCCCAAATGGTAGGCATATGTCCTGTTTGGGTTGACTCATTAAGATGAATTTTCCATGGCAACAACGGGAATGGGGAGTGACATAACCGACAGCTTTTAGTCTCTGATCTCCACCGAGTGGCATACTCACGGAAAGTTTCTGTCGGCTTCTTCTTAAGATTTTGGATATAGAAGATGTCTGGTGCATTCTCAATATTGAACATGGACCGATCCATAAAATGTGATGTCATGCTTACCCATTTAACCCATTTCTTTGGGTTTTGACTGATGTACCAGAATAGGGCGTCTCCAGTGAGGCTCCTCATGGACAACTTCATGCAGATTCTTTCATCTTTGCCAACCCTTACGGGCTTGTAACAATATGTTCTCAAATATACCTTTGGATCACCTGTCCCGTCGAACATTTTGAAGTTAGGAGGTTTGTAACCCTCTGGCAGCTCTACGTCCGGCTGAATACACAAATCCTCATAATTCAAACCCTTGACGCCTTTACTACCTTCTACACCTTGGACTCGACTAGTAAGCTTCTTAAGTTCCTCCGCCATATTCTTGATGAATAGGTCCTTCTCGGCGGATTCTGGTGTATACAGGGTTTGTTGTGAAGTGTGGGGTAAGGTTTCCACGTATATAGGATTACTTTGGTAGACCCTAGGAATTTTGGCATAGTGGTGATCGATCGTTGAGTTTTGGGGATCAGTGGTAGGTTTGAGGAGTGTGGTAGGTGGTAGTTTGTGGATACTGGGTCGGATGATGGTGATGCTGTGGAGGAGTTGGTACTGGTGGAGGATTAGGATTTTGGGGAGGCGTGGCGTATTGATGAGGTGCAGGAGGATTTTGTGGGTGCTGGTTTTGTGTGTTTTGAGGATGTGCTGGGTTTTGGGCATTTTGTTGATTGATGTCAGGAACATTCAAGGTAACGGAAAGGTTTGCCAAGTTCCGTACCTGCTCAAGTTCCCCTTGTAATCCAATACCTTCTGTTCTAACCGTAAAACCAAGACATTCTATGCCGCAGTACTCCGATATCGGAAGTTTCGACATTTTCTTCATGCATAGCGTTGTCTTTCCTGATACCACTCATATCGTCCATTTCAGTTTTTCCTTTGTTTTTGGGAACACTTGGGGGAGGAGGAGGTGGAGGACCTCTAGATCTTATGTGATATGCTGATGATGCCAGTATGCATGAACCAACCTTAGGGGAAGGGAATAAATAAAGAAAAGAAGAAAAGCAAAAGGTAAAATAGTTAGTAAGGAGTGTTAAAATAATATTTGCAATATTCAAACACATTTTGGAAATTCGTCTCCTAATTTGGGTACCTCATTGTGCCCGAGGTAGGCCTAGCGACGTACAGATGTGAAGAAAACTCAATGCCAATAACTGCGTCATTTCATTAATATGATAAATAGACCAAATCTATACTAAAACAAAAAGTATAAAGAGTCACTAATGCCATTTGCCCTATTACAATCAAAATCTAAAACAAATCTAGAAAACAAGTAAAACATCATTTCTAATCTATTTGGTCCCAGAGAGAACTTCTCTAAGCTTGGCCTTCTTTGCCCCATCAATCAGATTCCCCAGGTCGCGTATGTCCAACAACAGATATGCCCGTTCTAGATGTCCTCCTTCCTTGCCCTCTGCGTTTTGACAGTTTGAGACCCTTTTCCTCGTCATTCCCTCAAGATCCATCAAACCATGCCCCAAATACTCCAACCTCTCTGTTGACTTAGTAGCGATTCCCCTCCATTCATTGATTTCTTCCATGTCCACTTTATGTTGTTCCAAATGCCTGGCTTCAGACTTGAAAATCCTTTTGTGCAACCTTCAGTATTTGACTTGTGCTTCAGCGGCGTAGTCTATGACTCTATTCCTCAAATCAACCCATGGCTTGACTTCTCCTACTATGTCATCGACTAACCATGATGGGTAGAAGTACACACGACCGGTATGATATCAGTATGACTCGATGGTATCTTTCTCCACAATGATATTTTGATGCCACATGTGCCGTGCCTCGAACTTGAATGGAATGGCATTCCCTTGGAAGCCTGCTTTGTAATAAACCATTTTGGAAACTCGTAGTATAACTTGTTTTCTCCTTGCTTGCCTCATGGCCCTGATATGAGCATAAGGATAGATTCCCCTCAAGCCGATTATCACTAGATGAGGAACATCTCTCGACCTGATGATGAATTCACTGCTAGGGAACCACTCGAACATCCAATGTACCTTGTCATCAGTCAAATTGCTAAAGAAATATACCCAGCTCACAGCGCTTCCCAATTGTGCAAACCTGTCTGGGATAAAATCCATTCTCTTGTGATGGTGATAGGCTATGTGGTCACCATGGTCGTCGCGGAAGTTCTAGGTGGTATTCTCCTGTCTGAAGGTGTTCTAACAACCATACTTGCAGCAACAGATTGCAACCCTTGAAATGCCTATACCCTTTTTTGCAACGGTCTAAGGCCCGGTACGTCTCATCCAAAATCATAGGGACAATAGTATAATTTTTCCCTTTAATCCCCTCCATTAAGGTCTTAGTGACCATAGCTAGGAGAGTGTGGATCCTTTCTCCCTGTATCGGAAATACCAGCATCCCCAGAAAACAGAAAATGAATACGAACCCATCAAGATAAAGGCGATATGACTTGATGTGCCCATAACGCTCATAAAGGAAATTGAATGGTATGTAATATTTATTCATACATACTAACTCATCATTTTTCCTGAAACCCATCATTTTCAAGAAACCTCAAGAAGTGCGATTTTCCAGTACCAACAAACCAGGGCTATCCCATGGGAGCCCAACAAAGCCTCCTATTTCTTCTAAAAGGGGAGTCATTTCTATGTCACCAAAACGGAAGATGGCACTCTTCTCATCCCAAAACATAGTGACGGCCTCAGTTAATACATTGTTTGGCTGAATGTCTAACAAGGAAGGTAAATTCCCGAGGACTCTTTTCACATGATTTTTGTCACTGTCACACCTCATTTTTCACCCTCGTAAGGTGGGATAAGGGAGTTTTTCCACTTTAAGTGATATTATTCGATTTTTGGGATTATTTATTAATTTCAGAGTCTCCACCGGGATTTCTTACGATCCTCCGGGACACCGCGTTAAAGAATCCCAAAAATCGAACAAATTTTGACTCTGTTTTGATTTGTCTGTGCACCGGAAATCCGAGTAAGGAATTCTGTTAACCCGGGAGAAGGTGTTAGTCATTCCCGAGTTCCATGGTTCTAGCACCGTCGCTTAACTATTAATATTTGGCATAGTTATCTGATGATTTACATATATTTTTTTTTTGCCTATTGCATTTAACCGTTTAATTTTAACCGCTTTAGTATTTATGGATTTATCTTGAAATAGGTCACGATGTCATGCACTTATTTGTTTTTGGGACATATTATAACTACGCCACATGAAATGCACCCGCAATTATAACATGTGATTTTTATTATAGTTTGAAGTTGAAGACGGGGACATGAGTTGTCGCACCCGCGTGTAGGTTACGTAGCCAAGACTATGATCGTGACGATTTTATAATGCCCGTCTGTGGCGATATTTGAGTTTTCTATTTATTGAAAGAGCGTTTTAGTTTTATGATTGATTAGGATGTTTATGGATTTATTTTAAACAAGTCACGATGGCGTGTACTTGTTGTTTTTGAGCACATGGCAAACACGTCACATGAAATCACGATGGCGTGTATTTGGATTCCCAGAGATAATCCCCAGGGCAGGAGGGACGTCAAACATCCCCGTAAACTACCCAGCCACACCATTTGGATATCCAAGCATGTCAGCTCATTTTGCCGGAAGGCCTTCTGAGGTTCGCCCCCAGGCTTTGTTTTCTAGTACATCTTCCAACATTTTTACCGCACCACCCATCTCCGCCACAGCCCCACCAACTATCTTCGGACCAAGCTTCGAGCCACCGACGTTCACATTCCAAACACCATCCGTCTATCAGGACACTGCTCATGCTGCTCCCAAAGCATATCTCCAAAAAACTAAGCCCGAGTTCACTTTGGGACAGGATAAAAAAATCTTCGAAAGCGAAGAAATAACCCGGAAAATGAGGAGTATTGAACAAAGCCTCAAAAACATACAAGGGCTAAGCGGGCAGAAAAGTGTCTCCTATGCAGATTTGTGCATGTTCCTGCACGTCCATCTACCTCTCGGCTTCAAGACCCCCAAATTCGAAAGATATGACGGGCATGGAGACCCCATAGCCCACCTGAAAAGATACTGCAACCAACTCAGGGGAGCAGGCGGGAAGGAAGAACTTCTCATGGCATATTTTGGGGAGAGTTTAATGGGAATTGCATCAGAATGGTATATGGACCAGGATATATCCCGTTGGCATATATGGGATGACTTAGCCCGGGATTTTGTTCGACAATTCCAATACAATGTGGAAATCGCTCCCGATAGAAACTCATTATCCAATCTCAAAAATAAACCCTCAGAGAGTTTTAGGGAGTACGCTATCAAATGGCGTGAGCAAGCATCTAGGGTCAAACCTCCGATGGATGAGGTTGAATGGTGAGCGTTTTTCTACAAGCGCAAGAAGCTGATTTCTTCCAAATTATGATGTCCGCCATGGGCAAACCATTCGCAGAAGCAATTAAAATTGGAGAAATGGTGGAGAACGGGTTAAAAACTGGTCGTATCCTAAGCCAATCTTCCATAAGAGCAACCTCTCAGGCTATCCAAAGCGGGTCCGGGGTTGCGGCCAACAGGAAAAAGAAAGAAGAAGGGGCCATGATGGTTTCCGATGTCAGGAAACCTCGACAGTACCCACGCCCATTTCCTAAAGCCTCCCAGCATTATTACCCTCACCAAGATACAGCTTATGCTTCCCCCCCTTTTCCTTATGCGGTAATGAATGCTCAACCACATCCCAGGCCGCAACAATAATACAACCAGAATAGAACTCCACCCCCGAGAAATAACCGTCGTTCCCCACCTCCATATAATCAACGCCCGCCTCAAAACATGTGGGGACCGCATACTCCTGAACTTAGTTGACTAACCTCCATTGAGTTTAATTAAACTGATGATTAAATAACTTAAACATAGATAGTTAGTATGAAAGCTAACTCTAAGCATTTAATCAACTAACCTTTAACTAACTGACCTAATTCTAGTTAAGGATAATCATTAGTGAGCTAAGTAGGGTTAATTAACTAGGGATAAAAATAACCCAAGCAAGTTTAACCCTGGTTTTTAAAGACCAAAGAATATCCCGAGCAAGCCAACGGAGACCAAAAGACAACCATCCAGAGGCTCGCCAGCAGTTTCTTCCTAAGTGGGGAAGTACTGTACAAAAGGACACCAGATTTAAATCTGTTAAGATGTGTAGACGCCAAAGAAGCCAAAAAAATCATGGGCGAGGTCAATTCAGGAGTATGCAGTACCCACATTAATGGGTACGTCCTCGCAAAGAAAATCTTTCGGGCTGGATATTATTGGATGACCTTGGAGAAAGATTGCTTCGGTTTCGTCCGGAAGTGCCATAAGTGTCAAATACATGGCGACCTAATNATTCATTTTGGTCGCTATTGACTATTTCACGAAATGGGTCGAGGCCGTCACGTTCAAAGCTGTCACTAAGAAAGTGGTAGTGGATTTCGTGCACACTAATATCATCTATCCTTTTGTTATCCCAAAAACTATCATCACCGACAACGCCGCAAATTTAAACAGTAACTTGATGAGAGAGGTGTGTGAACAGTTCCAGATAACACACCGCAACTCGACCCCTTATCGACCCGNAGACAATGGCACGAAAAATTGCCTTTTGCATTATTAGGATACCGCACGACCGTGCGTACGTCGGTGGGAGCTACCCCTTACCTATTGGTTTATGGCACAGAAGCCGTGATACCCGCCGAAGTTGAAGTTCCTTCCCTTCGGGTTATTGTCAAAGCAGAAATTGAAGACAATGAGTGGGTCAAAACCCGACTAGAGCAATTAGCTCTGACCGATGAAAAAAGAATGGCTGCAGTATGCCATGGACAATTATACCAACAAAGAATGGCCCGCGCTTACAACAAGAAAGTGCGACCTAGGAGCTTCGAGGTAGGGCAACTCGTTTTAAGACGTATCCTCCCACACCACGAAGAAGCGAAAGGAAAATTCGCTCCAAATTGGAAAGGTCCATACATCATAAGGAAATTGCTACCAAAAGGAGCATTATACCTAGGAGACATCGAAGGAAATGACCCCGAAACGGCTGTCAATGCAGATGCCGTCAAAAGGTACTACGTTTGATCCCCTATATACATCTGCAGGTGTTATCCAGTCGGGATGACGAAGGCTTTCATTCTCGCTACCCAAACACTATTACCCATTTCTCAAACCCCTTGAGCCGGTTACTCTTCCTTGATTACCCTCGTTTAAGTGTTAGAAAAAAAAAAGAAAAAAAAAACACAAAACGCCAAACCAAAACAAAAACAAGATTTTGCCTGAACTACGTTCGACTTGATTCCGAAATGATACGTAGGAAACCTCTCCCTGGGGGACCGAAACAAAAATTTCACATTTCCCCAAGAGTTTAAGCTGGGCCAAATGCTATGATCAGCGACGTTTTCACATGAAAGGTTCCAAAGATGTAGCTCAATCCAAATTCTTTTCACCAAAAACCCTGTTCAAGTCCTTCCAATCAATCGGAAATAGATGTCAAAAATTAGAAAATACGGTTTGATTCGGAGCAGATACAAGAAATGAGAGAAATTGAAAATGAGAGAGTCTTGTTAGTGAAAACTCGCAAGGAGTACTACAAGGCGATGGTAAAAAGAGAAATGAGAGAGGTTAGTTGGTGAAAACTCGCAAAGGGCGCCACTAATCAAAAAGGATAATGAATCACTGATATAGACACAGTCCGGGGCAAGGTTTCTAGATCTCGAGGTGATAGTTGTGATGAATTTCTTAGAGTCGGACGGTTTACACGGATCAGGCATCCAGTCCAAAGGGCATGTCATGTTTATTGAAGTCCGCATGCACTCCAAATAAGTCCTTCTTTCCTTTCCTCGAAAGGGATCCCTTTCGTTTAAATTCGTTATCCATTCGGCCGTCTATTTTTCTTTTAAAATCCCTTTCGGTCTAACTCTGTCCCGAAACTAAGGCAAAGAAAAGATGGCAAGACTGATTTACAGGTCTCTCATTTGACACGGGATGATATGCAAGAGGCACCCAGTTTCGTTAGGAGCATCGAGTCGATCCTAACTGGCCGAAGCGGTCGATACTTCAAACTCAAAGCCGTAAAAAGAGGAAATCGAATTGAAGTGCCTATATAAGCGATCGCAGTTGAAAGGTTGAGCCCCGTGTGGCTAACCATCTTGGCACGGTTTGAAAAGACAACATATTCCAAATTACCTAAAGTTACAGTTGGAAGAGAAGTCAGGAATGAAAAGCCAATAAAGGTGAAATAAAGGTGGAAAAGTTAAATCCCACACGACTAGCCGTCGCAGCAGAATTTGAGGGGCCAAAACTTCTCCCCAATACTCCAAAAATCCAAAAGAAAAAGAAAGTGAAAAGCCTACAAAGGCAGAATAAAATGTCAGGTCCCACGTGACCGATCGCCATGGTTAAATCTGAAAAGACAAGGCCCCTGGATTAGAGAGGAAACCCAATTCCCAGCAAGCGAACAAGCAAGCAAGTGGTTGAGATCTTCATCAAAAGAACTGAGATCAAGCAGCTGAAAATCAAGGCCGCAAAACCGACCACCGTTTCAAACTAACAAATTGTTCCTTACTTGAAAATAGGAAACAGGTGCAAAAGCAAACGTGCAAAAGGCAGATGCAATGAAAAGGAATCGCGCAAGAGCTAGAAGGAACTCTGCAGCATTGACTCCAAAGAAATAGAAGTTTCCTCCAAAGATTTT
>ML412167.1:0-15291 GCA_005239525.1 Nicotiana knightiana | reverse complement strand
CCCCCCCCCCCCAGATTGAGAGACGGCTGGTGCCATAGGAAATGTACCGGCCTGGGCCACACTCTCCATAAGGCCCAACAAATGGACTAGAGCGTCGTGAAGCACTATGGTGGTGACGAACCCCTCCGAGACCTGAGGTGGTCCAACAGGTACACTCTGAGCTGGAACCTTCTCAATAAAATCTACCTGAGGCTCCACTGCTGGTGCAGCTGCTCGAGCTCTAGGTTGAGCTCTATCTCTGCCTCGACCTCGGCCTCGACCTTTGCCCGTCGTAAGAGCTGCTACTGGGGCTCCGGCTGCTGTCCAGCTGAGGATGCGGTACGTGTTCTCGCCATCTGCAGGAGGACAATAATAGAAGAATTAAATCATCAATGATAAAATAAAATCGCATGATAGATAAGAATAAAGGTGAAATTGTTCCTAAACTCCATAGCCTCTGAAAGATAAGTACAAATGTCTCTATACCGATCCTCCAGACTCTAATAAGCTTGCTCGTGACTCGTGAGACCTATGTTACCTAGTGCTCTGATACCAACTTTTCACAACCCGGAATTCTCACCTTCGGACCGTGATGGCTCCTAATATTTCACTTGCTAGGCAAGCTACCGTTAGAATAATTTATCCATTTTTCAACGGTTTAAATTAAACAATGAGAAAGAACTAAAATAATTGTATTAATCCAAAGTAAAGTGCGGAAACGATAACAACTGAAATATCTGATACAATCCTGGACCCGGTGTCACAAGTGCACGAGCTACTAGAATAGTACATATAAGGGTATAAGTAAAACACAAAATTGTCGGAGGGAAAGTACACAACTAAATAAAAGGAGAGGGGACTCTAGGATCTGCGGACGCTGTGGACACTGAGCAATTGTACCTCAAGTCTCCACAAAGTTGTCCAATCCGAGCACACTAATAACCGCAGCTGGAACCGACTCCAAAATCTGCACAAGAAGTGCAGAGGGTAATATGAGTACAACTGACCCCATGTACTCCGTAAGTGTCGAGCCTAAACTCGACGAAGTTGTGACGAGGCTAAGGTAGGTACTCACACTACAACCTGTACATAGTATATAGTAAAGACAGAAAGGGAAATACAGAAGAAATTAAGACAGATAACTAAAGGTAATAGTTAAAGCCTCAAGAAATAAACCAGTGATGATCAGAATCACAAATCTGTAGAGTTTCAAATCAAAATACAAGAAAAACCAACACAACTCAAGGAAATAGAATCACATAGGATGTTGCGGTGCGCAATCTGATCCCACTGTAAAACACAATCCTCCCTTATTCCATTGTAACAACATCAGAAATCATAAATAAACATATGTTGCAGCGCACAACCCGATCCCACCATATAAATAATCAGTATCACAATTCACCCTTATTTTACTGTATTAATCCACCCTTATTTCACATGTTGCGGCCTGCAACCCCATCCCTCCTTATCATTACAAATCCACCCCTATTCCTCCGTGTCATTCCACCCTTATTTCACTTGTAGCGGCATGCAACCCGATCCCACCATATTAGTACAATTATTCACTAGGTACAATTAAATCCATATTTCAAATCACAAGAACCTCCAAAAGTGATAAACATAAAGCTGAAACAGAAAGGAAACCTTATATCAACTTGGAAATTCATATATGAAATATTACACGGCAAGACAAGTCCAGTAAATGACAAATAGAAGGTGCAAGTACATCAATTAAGGAAAATAGCAGCAAGTCATGAAAGTATGAATGATCTAACATTTTTACAGGAGAAACAATGATTAACAAGTAGCAAATAAAGCATGGATCGCATTTAGGGAACATAACAGCTAAAGCAGGGAAGGACATAATTAAGGAAAAGCGGAAAATTAGGGAAACAAGTAATTCGGCGGCATATAAGCACTCGTCGCCTCGCATATACGCCGCAACACATGAAATTCATATATCACATAGTCCGAGGGTTCCTAATCCCCTCAAATCAAGGTTAAACTCAACACTTACCTCACTTTGCAGTCAACTCAGAGCTCTACCGGGGCCTTTCCCCTAGAATTCGCCTCCAACCAACTCGTATCTAACCACAATTGACTCAATAGTATCAAATATTTCTAAAGGAATAATTACAATGCATAAATTTATAATTCCCACACTTTTCCCCTCAAAAAGTCAAAAATCGACCCCAGGCCTGCTTGGTGCAAACCTGAAAGTCGGCCAAAACCCGATTACCTATTCATCCCCGAGCCCTGTTATATAATTTGTTTCGAATCAGACATCAGTTTGAGCTCTAAATTCCAATTCTACAAAAATCCCTAATTCTACCCAAACCCCCAATTTCCACCATGAAAATCCTAGATTTTAGGTTGAAATCTTATGAAATGTAATGGAAGATTGAAAGAAAATAGGTTAGAATCACTTACCAACAAATTGGGGATGAAAAGTTCTTGGAAAATTGCCTCTAGGGTTTTCTAGTTTTGAAAATTTTAAAGAATGAACAGAATCCTGCTTTTCCCTTATTTTACCCAGCTATAGTTATCGCAAATGCGACACAAAGTTCGCAATTGCGATCAATCCTTCAAAATGCGTAAAACCACTGAGCCTGATATCATCGCAAATGCGAGCCAAGGATTTCTCAAAAGCAAAATTTTGACTCACAAATGCGAGTCTGCCTTGGTCTGTTTCTAGTCGCAAATGCGGCCATTTTCTCGCAAATGTGAACCCTGCCCCCATCGTATTTGTTAATTTCTCTTTGCAAAAGCGATGCTGACCCAGCCCCCACTCTCTTCGCAAATGCGATCCTGACTTCGCATTTGTAAGTCTCACATTTGCGATCAAGTCCTCACAAATGCGAGATCTGCAGACTTGATGCACCAGCATTCCATTTAAGTTTAAAATCAGTCTGTAGCCAATCTGAAACTCATCCGGGCCCTCGGGGCTCCAAACCAAACATTCACACAAGTCTAAAAACATCATACAAAGTTTCTCGCACCATCAAATTGCCAAAATAACACCTAAAACTATGAATCGGACACTAAATCAAATGAAATATTTAAGAAAACTTATGAACTTCTATTTTAACAACGGGGCGTCCGAATCACGTCATACAAACTCCATTTATCACCAAATTTTACATACAAGTCATAAATATAGCAGTGGACTTATACCGGGTTCCGAAACTAAAATACAGACCCGGTATCTGTCACGACCCAAAACCTTAACCTGTCGTGATAGCGCCTATCGATGGTACTAGGTAAGCTGACTTTTCCAAAATATTTCAATAATTCAATAAAAGAGGTAATTTAAAACCTTTCATATTAGAAAATTTTCGTAAAAACCAAAAATGAACTAAAAATAAAATCATATTGCGGAAAACTAGCCCCAAACATCGAGGTGTCAGCAAGTAATGAGCATCTAGATAACCAAACTAATACAACCAGTGTCTAAGTATCAATACATGACAGAACGAAATATAGAAGGAGAGACAAGGTCTTGCGAATGCCGGCAACTACCTCGTAATCTCCGGCACTCGATTGCGCCCAAACTCAACGGCCTCCGTGATCAAACACACCTGGATATGCACATGAAATGTAGGGGTAGCATGAGTACAACCAACTCAGCAAGTAACTGAAATAATTAAGGAACTGAGACGTAGTGACGAGCTATACTGTACACTTAATTTCAGAAATTTAAACATCTAAGAATAGACATGAGTAAATGCCGGTAACATGAGTCAAATCAGTTGCAAGTTGACCAAGTTCAAGTAAGACAAGTTATAACAAGTTCCTGAAAGTTCAGAATAGTAGAATGATTCAGCTAGATGCAGCAACAAAGAAGAGAGAAGCAACCTCTCAGGTTACTGTCACTCAAGCTCTTATTAGCTCAACACTCGGCTCTTAGCCCTTAATACCAACGCTCGATAGGTACTTGCGCTCACTGGGGGTGTACAGACTCCGGAGGGGCTCCTACAACCCAAGCGCTATAATCTGCATGGGCAACTCACGTGTTTCACGGACACCTCACGTGCTATAATATCATATCAAGATGCGCACGGACAACTCATGTGCTACCATCACATATCAAAATCCGCACGGACAACTCACGTGCTAAGGTACAACATCACGATTCGCACGGACAAATCACGTGCTACGGAATCTATACCTCAAAAACAGGCCCTCGGCCTCACTCAGTCATGAACCTCTCTAGTCTCACAAACCTTAGTACTAAAAGGGAATCGGCCCAAATCAGATTGCTACAATGAATCAACAAGGAATAACATAGACTGAGGTAAAAATATGCAAGAATTGGTATGACTGAGTATAACAACAATAAGTAGGTACATAGCCTAAGCATAATTTCTAACATGAAAGGCAGTCAAATTTCTAGATGACAAAGAATACATGTATACAAAAAAATGGCCATTCGAATTTACAGTCTTACGGGACGGACCAAGTCACAATCCCTCATTGTTTATGCTCACACGCCTGTCATCTAGCATGTGTGGCACCTCCAAACAATCACATCACACCAAACTCTTAGTTCCATACCTTCAAGACCAAATTTAAAATTATTACTTACCTCAACAACATAGAAATCCTCCTCTGAAATGCCCTTGCCTCTCGAATCGGCTTCCAAGTGCCCCGAATCTAGTCACAAACCGTACAAGATAATCAAAATTGCCTAAAAGGATCAATTCCACAAGAAAACTACTTAAATCTAGCCCAAAATCCAAAATCGACTCAACCCGACCCCCCAGACCCACGTCTCAAAAGCCAATGAAAGTCACAAAACCCGAAATCCCATTCACTCACGAGTCTAACCAGACCAAATTTATCAAAATCTGACCTCAATTGCCCCTCCAAAACCCCAAAGTCCACTCTCTAATTCCCAATCCCTAAACCCCCAAATTTCCAACTCAAATCTCTAATTAGGTGATGAAGAAAGCCATAGATTCACGAAATTTAGACCAATCCGGGTTAGAATTACTTACCCCGATATTTTTCTTGAAATTCCTCGAAATATCGCCTCTCTCCCGAGCTTCTCAAGACAACAATCCAAAATGAAAGTCAAATCCTCGAGCTGGTGTATTTTAGCCCAGCACTACCGCACATGCGGTCCTTTTGTCGCTTCTGCGATGCCGCACCTGCAAAAATTCTATTGCAGGTGCAGATTTTGCATAAAATCATGACCTCGCTCTTGCGGCCCCAAGACCGTATCCTCTGCCTTCGCGGGTGCGGAAACCATCTCGCTTTTGCGGTCCAAACTCGCACATGTGCCCCTGGATCCTATTCTACGACCACCGCAGGTACGGAATGCCATCGCACCTGCATCCTCTGCCCAACTCCTCCTTAGCCGCATTTGCGGCTCCTTCTTTGCTTCTGCAGGCTCGCACCGGCGGTTCCCACCCCGCAGGTGCAGTTACACCAGTAACAACAGCTTCAGTTGCAATTCCTCAACTCAAAACAATCTGTTAACAACCCGTAATCACCCCGAGTCTCTTGGGACCTCAACCAAAACATACCAAAAGTTCCTATAACATGACCCGAACTTAGTCAAACCTTCAAATCACTCAAATCAACATCAAAACACCAAATTACACCCGGATTCAAGCTTAAAAACATCTAAACTTCTGAATTTCGCAAATGACGCCGAAACCTATCAAACCACGTCCGATTAACCTCAATATTTACACATAAGTCAAAAATGACATCACGAACCTACTCCAACTTCCGTAATTCCATTTCGACCCTGGTATTAAAAATTCCACTACTGGCCAAAATCGCCAAAATCCGAACTTTCGCCAATTCAAGCCTAATTCTACTACGGACCTCCAAATCACATTCAGGACGCGCTCCTAAGTCCAAAATCACCTAACGGAGCTAAAGAAGCCATAAAAATTCAAATCCGAGGTCGTTTACATACAAATCAACATTCGGTCGACTTTTCCAACTTAAGCTTCAAATTAAGAGACTAAGTGTCTCAATTCACCCCGAACCCCCTCTGGACCCAAACAAAACTACCCGGTAAGACCTAATACAGTTGTAAGGCACAAGAGAAGCAGAAATGGGGAAACGAGGCTATAACTCTCGAAACAACCGACCGGGTCATTACACCCTCGACAGATAACTGTTGTTATATGAAAACCCCACGAGCGGTAGAAACTTTTCCCATGAACCTCCAAAATCAATGGCACAAGTGTTTAACATGTCCTCCAATATCTGGATAGAGCGCTCGGACTGTCCGACCATCTGAGGGTGAAAGGTTGTGCTCAGCTCGACCTGAGTACCCAACTCTCGCTACACAACCCTCCAAAACTACGATATAAACTGTGTGCCTCTATCTGAAATGATGGAAACTGGGACACCATGAAGGCGAACAATCTCTTTTGGATGTAAATCCCAGCCAACCGCTCTGAAGAATAAGCAGTACTAACTGGAATGAAGTGCGCGGACTTGGTCAGCCGATCCACACCAAATAGCATTGAACTTCCTCGATGTCCGTGGGAGCCCAACTACGAAATCCATGGTGATCTGCTCCAACTTCCACTTTGGGATATCTACCCTATGAAGAAATTCACCCGGTCTTTGATGCTCATACTTAACTTGCTGACAGTTGAGACACCGAGCCACAAACCCAACTATATCCTTCTTCATCCTCCTCCACCAATAGTGGTGTCTCAAAATCCTGGTACATCTTCACGGCACACGGATGGATGGAATACCGCGAGTTGTAGGCCTCTTCAAGAATCAAATGGTATCCCATCTACATTGGGAACACATATCCGGCCATGCATCCTCAACACCCCGTCATCACCGATAGTCACATCTCTAGCATCCCTTCGTCAAACCCTGTCCTAAAGGACTAGAAGATGGGGGTCATCATATTGACGCTCCCTGATACGATCATATAGAGAAGAACTAAAGACCACACAAGCAAATACCCGACTCAGTTCTGGATTATCCAATCTAAAAAGTTGGCTTGTTAAGGACTAAACATGCAATGCCAAGGGTCTCTCTACTACTGGAAGATATGCTAGACTTCCCAAACTCTCCGTCCGGCGACTCAAAGCGTCGGCCACCACATTGGCCTTCCTGGGATGGCACAAAATAGTGATATCATAGTCCTTGAGAAGCGCCAACCACCTCCGCTAACACAATCCTTCTGCTTGAACAGATGCTATAACCTCTGGTGATCAGTATAGATCTCATAATGAACCCCAGACAAATAGTGCTGCCAAATCTTCAAGGCGTGAACAATAGCTGCTAACTCAAGAGCATTGACATGGTAGTTCTTCTCATGGGTCTTTAGCTGGTGGGAAGCATAAGAAATCACTCTATCCATCTGCATCAGAACACATCCAATACCTATTCATGAGGTATCACAATACACTGTGTAAGAACGAGAAGTTGATGGCAGAACTAGAAATGGAGTCGTGGTCAAAGTAGTCTTGAGCTTTTGAAAGCTATCCTCTCACTCATCAGACCACATAAATGGAGAACCCTTTTGGTTTAATTTGGTCAAGAGCGATGCAATAGATGAGAAACCCTCCACAAAATGACGGTAATACCCCGCCAAACCAAGAAAGCTTCGAATCTCCGTGGCTGAGGACGGTCTGGGCCAACTCTGTACCACATCTATCTTCCTCGGGTCCACCTAAATAACCTCACTGGACACCACGTTCCCCAAGAACGCCACTGAACCGAGCCAAAACTTACACTTGGAAAACATTTCATAAAGATTCTTCTCCCTCAATCTTTGTAACACAACCTCAAGTGATGGGCATGCTCCTCCAGGCTACGAGAGTACACCAAGATGTCATCAATGAATAAAATGTCGAATGAGTCCAAATAAGGCTGAATTACACTGTTCATCAAATGCATAAACACTGTTGGGGCATTTTCAACCCAAAAGACATCAGAAGGAACTCATAACGGCCATATCGGGTCCTGAAAACTGTCTTAAGAATATCTGATTCCCGAATTTTCAGCTGGTGATACCCTGACCTCAAATCAATCTTAGAGAACACCCTCGCTCCCTGAAGCTGGTCGAACAGATCATCAATGTGTAGTAAAGGATACTTGTTCTTGACTGTGACCTTGTTCAACTTCCTGTAATCAATTCACATCCTTGTAGAACCATCTTTATTCTTCACAAATAGAACCGGTGCACCCCAAAGTGACACACTAGGCCAAATAAACCCCTTATCGAGGATTTCTTGAAGATGTTCCTTCAACCCTTTCAACTCTGTCGGTGCCATGCGATACGATGGAATACAAACAGGCTGAGTGCCCGACATCAAATCAATATTGAAGTCAATATCCCTATCAGGCGGCATGCCCGGTAGGTCTGCAAGAGCCACATCCGGAAAATCATGCACCACAGGAACAGAATCAATGGCAGGAGTCTCTACACTAACATCCCTCACAAAAGCCAAATAGGATAGACAACCCTTCTCAACTATCCATTGAGCTTTCAAGTATGAAAACACTCTAATGGAAATATAGTCTATAGAACTGCTCCAGTCAACCTTTGGTAACCCCGGCATCGCCAACGTCATAGTCTTCGCGTGAAAATCTAGAACATCATGAAATGGAGACAATGAATCCATACCTAATATCACATCAAATCAACCATACTGAGCAATAAAAGATCCACTCGGGTCTCTAGACCACCAATAGTCACCACACATTACTAATATACGCGGTCCACAATAATAGTATAGCTCACAGGAGTAGATACATGAATAGATGAAATCAAGGACTCACGCGGCATATCCAAAAAATGAGCGAAATACGAGGAAACATAAGAATAAGTGGAACCAAGGTCAAATAATACAAAGGCATCTCTGTGGAAAACTAAGAAACGGGCCTTGCCACCCTTGATCTGCCTCCCTCCCTCGAGCGACCCCTAGCTGACTGAGCTTCAGCACTCGCTAGCTGGGCGGGTGGTAGAGGAACTAGTGCTGGTGTCATCAGCTGAGTACTCAGCTGTGGAGCACCACTCAATAACCTAGGTCAATCTCTCCTAATGTGACCAAAATCTCCGCACTCGAAAAAACCCCTCCTCTGATGGAATTGCTGCCCCTGATGCCAAGAGGAACTACCCGTGGAAACCTAAGATGATGAGGCGTGGTGAGAACTCTACGCTGGTAGAGAACTGAATGTTTACTAGCCCTGTTGATGACTGTGTGACCCGTGGTCAGACGATGCACCACAGTGAACTGGGCGAGTCGTCTGAGCATGTCTGAATGGACGACCCCTTCTGTGCTGGAATTGACCCCCAAAAGAAACACTGCCAAATCCAGCATGTCCACGAGGCCTCCTGGCCTCCCTCTCAACTTGCTTTTGACTGTGAACCATCTCAATCTGATGGGAGATATCGACAACCTCATCAAAAGTAGCACCAGACACTCTGTCTCTAGTCATAAAGAGTCGTAGCTGAAAGGTGAGGCCATCTATGAACCTCTTGATCCTCTCTCTGTCTGTGGGAACCAACCAAATAGCATGATGGGCCAACTACGAGAATTGCATCTCACTGCATCATAGACATATCACCTTGACAAATCTGCTCAAACTGTCTACGAAGCTCCTCCCTGTAGGACTGAGGCACGAACTTCTCCAGAAAGAGTATGGAGAACTGTTTCTAGGTAAGGGATGCTGCACCTACTGGCCTACGCCTCTTGTAAGCCTCCCACCAACTGAATGCCGCCTCAGAGAACTGAAAAGTAGTGAACGAGACCCCACGGGTCTCTAGAATACCTGTTGTATGGAGTATCCTCTGACACATGTCCAAGAAACCCTGTGCATCCTCTCCCTCTGCACCACTGAAAGATGGAGGCTGGAGTCTCCCAAACCTCTCCAATCTACGTTGCTCATCCTCAAGCATAGCAGGAACCACATAGTTCTGTGCAACTGCAATCGGCTGGGCTACTGCTGTCCCTGGTGTCTGGAGTCCCTGTACAACCTGCTCAGGTGTGCGGTCGGCGAGAGTCTGAGTGCCTCCCCCGGCCTGAGAAGTGGTTGCGACCGTCGAAATAGAGGCCGCCTAAGAAAGGCCGATGCACATGGTTAGAATCTGCTGAGCTAAGGCCTCCTGAAGGCCAGGAATCACGATGGGCACAAGTTGTGCCTGAGTTAGTTCTGCTGGTGCATCCACAACTGGGACCTGGTCCTGATCTGGGGATACTCGTGGATCTGCAGATACTTCCCCAGCTATTGTGCGGGCTGCACCTCTGCCCCTACCGCGGCCTCTACCGCGACCTCGGCCTCTTGCAGCCCTGGCTGGTGGTACTGGTGGCTTTCCATCATGAAAAGTAGTACGAGACCTCACCATCTGTGAGATAATGAAACAACAAAATTTTAGTTACCAGAATCAACATATACGCACGACAAGCATTCAAGAATGTGGAATTTTTCCTAAGGATTATGCAGCCTATCAAAGATAAGTACATACGTCTCTGTACCGATCCGCAAGACTCTATCAAACCTGATCATGGCTCATGAGACCTATGTAACCTAGGCTCTTATACCAACTTGTCACTACCCAAAATCATAACCTATTGTGATGGCGCCTATCGATGGTACTAGGCAAGTCGACTTTTCCAAAATATTCCAATAATTCAATAGAAGAGGTACTTTAAAACTTTTCATATCAGAAACTTTTCGTAAAAACCAAAGTTGTACTCAAAATAAAATCATATTGCGGAAAGCTAGCCCCAAACATGGGGGTGTCAGCAAGTCTTGAGCATCTAGATAACCATACTAATACAACCAGTGTCTAAGTATCAATACAGGACAAAAAGAAATATAGAAGGAGAGACAAGGTCCTGCGGACACCGGCAGCTACCTAGTAATCTCCGGTACTCGATCGCAGCCCGAACTCAATGGCCTCCGTGATCAAACACACCTGGACCTGCACATGAAGTGCAGGGTGTAGCATGAATACAACCAACTCAACAAGTATCTTAAATAAATAAGGAACTTAGAAGCAGTGACAAGTTATACAGTACAGTTCATTCATAAATTTAAACATCTAAGAATAAACATGAGTAAATGCCGGTAACATAAGTCAAATCAGTTTCAAGTTTACCAAGCTCAAGTAATACCAGTTATAACAAGTTCCCGAAAGTTCAGAACAGTAGCATGATTCAGCTAAATGCAACAACAAAGAAGACAGATGCAACCTCTCAGGGTATTGTCACTCAAGCTCTCATTAGCTCAACATTTGGCTCTCAGCCCTCAATACACACGCTCGATAGGTACATGCGCTCACATAGGGTGTACAGACTCCGGAGGGGATCCTACAGCCGAGGCGCTATAATCTGCACGGGCAACTCACATGTTGCACGGACAACTCACATGCTATAATATAGTATCAAGATCCACACGGACAACTCACGTGCTACCATATCATATCAGAATCCGCACGGACAACTCACGTGCTAAGGTACAACATCATGATTTACAGGGACAACTCACGTGCTACAGAATCTATACCTCACAAACAGGCCCACGGCTTCACTTAGTCATGAACCTCTCTAGTCTCACAGCCCTTAGTAAAAAAAGGGAATCAGTCCAAATTAGAATGCTACAATGTCTCATTAGGGAATAACATAGACTGAGGTAAAAATATACAAGAATTTCTATGACTGAGTATAACAACAATAAGTAGGTACATAGCCTAAGCATGATTTCTAACATGAAAGGCAATCAAATTGCTAGAAGAAAAGGAATGCATGTACGCACAAAAAGCTCATTCGACTTTACAGTCTCACGGGACGGACCAAGTCACAACCCTTCGCGGTGTATGCTCACATGCCCATCACCTAGCATGTGCGTCATCACCAAATAGTCGCATCACACCAAACTCCGGGTTTCATACCCTTAAGACCAGATTTAAAACTGTTACTTACCTTAACAACATAGAAATCCTACTCTGAAATGCCATTGGCTCTCGAATCGTCCTCCAAATTCCCTGAATCAAGTCATAAACACTACGAGATAATCAAAATTGGCTAAAAGGATCAATTCCACAAGAAAACTACTAAAATCTAGCCCAAAATCCGATATTGACTCAACCCGGGCCCACGTATTGAAACCCGACGAAAGTCAAAAAATTTGGAAGCCCATTCACTCACGAGTCTAACCTTACAAAATTTATCAAAATCTAACCTCAATTGCCCTTCCAAAACCCCAAGGTTCACTCTCGAATTCCCAAGCCCTAAACACCCAAATTTCCAACTCAAATCCCTAATAAGGTGATGAAGAAAGCCATAGATTCACGAAATTTTGACCAATCCGGGTTAGAATTACTTATCCCAATGTTTTCCTTGAAATTCCTCAAAAAATTACCTCTCTCTCGAGCTTCTCAAGATCGAAATCCAAAATGAAAGTGAAATGCTCGAGCTGGTTTTTCTGCCAAGCAATACTGCACCTACGGTCCATTTGTCTCTTCTGCGACGCCGAGCTTGCGAAAATTCCATCGCAGGTGCAGATTGTACTTAAAATCCTGACCTCGCTCCTGCGGCACCAAGACCGCATCTGCACCCTTCGCGGGTGCGGAAACCACCTCGCTTCTACGGTCCAAACACGCACTTGCGCCCCTGGATCCACTTCTACTACCACCGCAGGTGCGGGAATGCCATCGCACTTGTGTTCTCTGCCCAGCTCCTCCTTAGCCGCATCTGCGACTCCTCCTTTGCTTTTGCAGGCTCACACCTGCGGTTCCCACTCCACAGGTGTGGTTACACCAGTAGCAGCAGCTTCAGCTGCAATTCTTAAGCTCAAAACAATCTGTTAACCACCTGAAATCATCACGAGGCCCTCGAGACCACAACCAAACATACTAACAGGTCCTATAACCTGACACGAACTTAGTCAAACCTTTGAGTCACTCAAAACAATATCAAAACACAAAACTAAACCCGGATTCAAGCCTAAGAATTTCTAAACTTCCGAATTTCGCAAACGATGCCAAAACCTATCAAACCACATCGGATTGACTTCAAATTTTACACACGAGTCAAAAATAAAATTGTGAACCTACTCAAACTTCCGGAATTCCATTCCGATCCTAATATTAAAATTTCCATTGCCGGCCAAAATCATCAAAATTCCAAATTTTGCCTATTCAAGCTAAATTCTACTACGGACATCCAAATTACATTTTGGACGCGCTCTTCAGTCTAAAATCACCTAACAGAGCTAACGGAACCATCAAAATTCGAATATGAGGTCGTTTACATACAAGTCAACATCCGGTCGACTTTTCCAACTTAAGCTTCTAATGAGGGAAAACTTTACCCGATGTTGACCTTTGTGTAAATGACCCCAAATTTTAGTTTTGCTGGCTCCTCTAGCTCCGTTGATTATTTTGAACTTAGGTGCGTGTCCGGATTGTGATTTTGAGGTCTGTAGTAGAATTACTCTTGAAATGGCAAAAGTTGGAATTTTGGAAGTTTTACCGGGGGGGTGGACTTTTTGGTATCGGGGTCGGATTGGATTTCATGAAGTTGGAGTACGTTCGTGGTGTCATTTGTGAATTGTGTAAAAAATTTGAGGTTCATCGGACGTGGTTTGATAGGTTTCGGCGTCGTTAGAATTTGGAAATTTCAAAGTTCATTAGGCTTGAATTGAGGTGCGATTCGTGTTTTTGATGTTTTTTGAAGTGATTTGAAGACTCGTCTAAGTTTATATTGTTTTTAGGACTTGTTGTTATGTTTGGTTGAGGTCCTAGGGGCCTCGGGTTGATTTCGGGTGGTTAATGGACTTGAAATTTGATTTGAGAAGTTGTTAAAATTTGTGTGTTGCTGGTGTAATCGCACCTGCGGAGTGGAAACCGCATATACGAGCTTGCAGGTGCGGGTGAAGGTCCACAGGTGCGGCGATGGAGGAGAGAAAGCAGAGGGACATAGGTGCGAAGGTTTTCCCTCACCTGCGTGAACGTGGATACGGGGTTAAAGTTGTAGAAGCGATGGAAGGAACGGGAGTTGGGCTCCGTAGAACTGGAGGATGCCACACAGGGGCGTGTTCGCAAGAGCGGATATGGGAGTCGTGGAGGCAGAGGTTACCGCATAAGCGGGTATTTTGTGACTCCTGTGAGGCCGTAGAAGGGGCTTAGTTATCGCTGATGTCAAAAGCCTGGGCAGAAACTATATAAGCGAGGGTTCCGAGATTTTTCACTATTTCTAACATTTTGAACTTGGATTTTGGAGTTTTTTGGGAGGAATTTCAAGGGGATTCTTGAGGTAAGTTCCTTGATTTCATTTTTTACAATAATTATATTTTCCACTGGTTTTCCACCTAGTTGGTGTGCTTTTGAGGTGTAATTTGGGGGGTTGAGGCTAGGGAATTGGAGAGTTGAATTTTTGGGATTTGAATAGACATTTGGTGTCGGATTTTGATGAATTTAGTATGACTAGACTCGTTAGTGAATGGGCTTTGGGATTTTGTGAATTTTGTTAGATTTCGAGACGTGAGCCTAGGGGGCGATGTTTGACCAATTTCGGATTTAGGACTATAGTTTCGTATTTTTCTTGTGGCATTATTCCTTTAGACCGTATTGATTGTATTTTACTGCTTGTGGCTAGATTCGGGACGTTTGAAGGCCGATTCGCAAGGCAAAGGCATATTGGAGTAGAGTTTTTCTCGGATTAAGGTATGTAACAGTTCTAAATCTTGTTATGAGGGTATGAAACCCCGGATTTTATGTTATGTGATTGATTTGGAGGTGACGCACATGGTAGGTGATGAGCGTACACCCTTGGAATTGGGACTTGGTCCATTCCTTGGAAATCATGAATTTTTATATCTTGTTTCTAGCTCTATATTCTCTATTTGTCTCTAGCTCTATATTCTCCATCTGTTTCTATCTCTATATTCTCCATTTGTTTCTAGCTCTATATTTTCCATGTTTCACAGAAATTTAACTGCAATTCATGTTAGAAATCATGTATAGGCTATGTGTAGATATTGTTGGAGCCCACATAGGCCGCGTACATTTTGAATTACCCATTACTTGATGTTTGCACTCAGTTTTAAATTCTTCTTGTATATCATACCTCAGTCTCTATTATCCTTTTTGAAACATCATGTTATTGTTGTTTGGGCTAATTTTAATGACTTTTGAGAGCCCCAGTGACTGGAGAGGTTGGTGAATGACTTAGGGCCTGAGTGCCAAACTGTGAGTGATAAGAGTATATATATGGATCGGGTTGCACGTCGCAACGAGCCTTAAGGTTGTATGTATGTTGATTGGGTTGCATGCCATAACAAGCCTTAGGGCTATATATATATATATATATA
>ML412163.1:0-42862 GCA_005239525.1 Nicotiana knightiana | reverse complement strand
TAATTAAACTATAAGAAATATCCGAGGAAGAATTCACCAACGGGGGAAACCATAACCTTAGACCTTTATTATCATTGTTTACACTATATTGTTAGTTAATTGCTAGTTTATTATTTTGTTATTAGATTTAGTAAACATCACCACTTGATATTCAAAAGTCTTGAGAAAATTGATTAAGTAATAGTTTAGTATTTTAAAGACTTAATTGATATGTAAATTCCCTGTGGGATCGACTCTGGGCATAATACCCCGGATTATAATTGCAACGCCCGCTTAGTCTTTTATTAGTCATAGTTGAGCGTGATCAGTGTGCTAAAATATTCACCCAAATATTGAGTAGGGATTTCTTTGATACTGTTTATAAGAACCAATCAGTTGACAATAACATGACCGAGTCATTCAATTCATGGATCATGGAAGCCAGACACAAGCCAATTATCAAGATGCTTGAGGAGATTAGAATCAAGGTCATGAAATTGATTAATGATCATGAAGCTAAGGTGAAGAGACGGGCAAATGAATACAGTCCCAAAATCATAGAGTTGTACAACCAATCCATGAGGATAGCATTGAAATGTCATATTAATGGCAGTGTTGACTATGATTATGAGGTGACTGAAAGCAATAACAGACATATTATGGATCTATTTTCAAAAAAATGCACTTGCAGGGCATGAGATCTTTGTGAAATCCATGATCATGTACTCTATGCTTTAACGTATAAGAAACTTGACCTTCTAAGACATATTAATTGATACCTTAGCAAAGAGGCTTATCTCCTAACTTATTCACATAAGTTATAACTAGTGAGAGGAGAAAAATTCTGAAAAATGGACCCCTCACAATACATGGATCTACCTCCTTTTATAAAGATAGTTGGGAGGCTAAAGGATAAGAGAACAAGAGAAAATAATGAGGCAATTAATAGCCAAGGGGAGTGGTCTTAATGAAGAAAAGACAGGATAATAACATGTAGCACTTGTGGTGAACCTAGACACAATGTTAGGGGATGTGCCAAGGTAATCAGTAGCTTCACATTACTATTTCCAATTTAATATTTTTGTTAGAAAAATACATCGACAACCCCTTAAAGTTGTCCACACTTTTCACTTAGACACTCCATCTTAAATCCATTTTATTTGAACACTCGAACCACATATCAAGTGCGTCATTTAGACACAAAGTTGATAAGTGACCAAATATAAAATATGTGTGTAATTCACACGCCAAAATAAAACATAAGATAGGAACACGTGGATTTAATTTGAACAAATTAAAGAAAAACTTTGAAAAAAAGAAAAATTTAAAGAGAAACAAGAACCCACCTCAACGTTGTCATCTTTCCCAGTGACATCCCCCCACTCCTTCCAACTTATTCCTCCAAAAGAAAAGAATAGAAGTACAAACTCACTCCAACCACCATTATTTTTCCTCCTAATCTCCACCTCCAACCCTCTATAATATTAAGAACAAACATAAGACATAAAAAATCAACTAATAATTCCTCTGTCATGGAGGATTAGTCTCAGATTGCCAATAAACAATCCACTACAACAAACTTCACCTCCTTATCGAAGATCTTCTGGAATCGAACAATATATACTAAATATTCTTTCATGGAGAAATTTCTGTCAAAAAATTTTCTTTTTTTGTTGAAAATTCCTTTTAGAAATTATTTGAAATCTTTGACCAAGAATGATTTGCTAGAGATCATTTCTGAAATTTTGAGTTCCTGTGAATCTGAGATTTTTAAAACTCTATTGGTGTTGGTAATTTATAGTTTGCTTGCTATTGCTATGTGGTGTTTGGATTTAAAATTTTGAACCATTTTATTGGGTTTAGAAATGTGCTACTAGCGTTTCGTGAATCTCATTGTTTGGTATAAAAACTTTTAGATCTGAATCTGAGCATATGAATGTTGAAGTTTGAATCCCAAATTTTTTGATGTTTTGGTTATTGTGAAAAAGATCATCTTGGTTATTAGTTGTTAACTGAAATCGGCTATCGACTTAGTTATTTTCAATCAAAATTTATTTTGACTATTATTAGGGTTCAGATCTTTAGTGGAGAAGAAACAAAAAATAACAAAAGGTTTGGGTTTTTTCTGGCAATTTTCATTTATTCTGGCAATAAATATTAAGATAGTAAGGTGATGGTGGTGGACTGATGGAGAAGAGAGAGGAAGGTGGTGACCTGTATAATGGTGTGTGAAAGAATAGGAAGAAAATAAAAAGAAATTGAAAAGGTTCAATTAAATTCTCACGCTCTAAATAATCAAACCAAAATTCATTAAAAACATTACACACACATACTCATAAAACAAACATCATAACAATACACATCAAAGATGATACTACAGAAGGTCACTTTAATATAGACGCTGCAACAAATCCAACAAACAATGCCCATGAAATCATAAGCAGCATCCTCGTGTTTAAAAATTTCTCCTCCAATTTTCTTAATTTGGAAACTTCAACTTGGTGTAGAGCCTTCATGGCAATTAATTCTTCTTTTAATTTGTTTCTTCTAATGTTAATCGCTTCCAAGACAATGTTAAATCTCTGGTTGTAACCTGTAACGACCCAAAATCCCAACCGTCATGATGGTGCCTAACACACCGGCAAGACAAGCCGAAACTTAACAATAAAGATCCAAAACAACATAAATTTATAGAAATAGCATAAGTCTGAAACCTCAATATAACCAAATACTGTTAATACAAGGTAAATTTCTAGAAACTGGTAAATACGAAGTCATGAGCTCTACAACATAATACAAGTATGAATTAATAATAATAATATCTGAACTGCAAAAACAATATTTAGGAAAAGACAAGTCAAAACCGCGACCAAGGATTCAATTCTACCTCGTCTCTCGAAGATAGTCCAATCAAGCAAGCCTACTGCTTATAACGGTCCTCACGCATAGATCTGCACAATTAAGTGCAGAGTGTAATATGAGTACGATCTACCTAATGTACTCAATAAGTATCGTAACTAACCTCGAGGTAAAAGAAGCGAGAACTATAAATGATACTAGCTATAACCTGTACAGTCTCAACATTTAACAGGTACAGAACAATAATGAAACCAAGTCACAAAAGCACAGGAAGAAGCATCTGTGTGTGAATGTGTATAGTTACTCAATTACTCTGCTCACTCAATGTTCGGCATATAAAGATGGTATGCAGATAAATCAGATAATAATCGAAGGAAATTTGCAAGTAGAGATGAATGCAACTCCAAACAACACTGACTAGAATTTTCTCAATATCCGCGTGTACACCATCAAGAGAGAAACATGAGAGGGTGATCCTAAAGGGATGGATCTGTATTCACACACTGCATGGACGACTCACGTGCTAATAATATAAATCCCACGAATAGCTCACGTGTTGCACGAACAATTCATGTGCTAATAAATATCAATATTTGGATCCGCAAGGATAACTCACGTGTTGCACGGACAACTCACGTGCCGATAACATCAACCGTACAGACAACTCACGTGCCAACAATCATAATTCGCCCGACGTGGTCATAGGCTACCAGTCCATCTCATAACAGAGAGAAAACAAATATATGAGAATGCATGTACATGATCAATGCTAACCAAATTCATACTCCTTGACTGGTATATCTAGCACGTTATAGTGTAGGCACATGAAATGTGTGCTATCACAAGCAGGTAAATTCATCATGGAATAACAATTTTATCAGTCCTAATTGGAAACATAACCTCAATGAAACCGCAACATGATACAAATAGCTCACATATGTGTACACATAGGAGAAACACTATGTTTGAAGCTTAACAATCAATTCAAGGCATGACATAGCCTAAACACTTCCCTGAGCATGGATAAATTACCCAATGTTAGAACACAGGCTCAAATCTCACATATGTGCGCACCCATAGCACGTAGCTATCAGAAATAACTCTGGTAACTAGTGCCCCAACCAATTTAGGTAAGATACTTACCTCAAGCAAGCCAAATCACTCATCTAACAAGCCCTTCTCACACGTATCGACCTCTGGACGGCTCGAATCTAGCCAAAATAACGTAATACTATCAATAAAAGCTATAGGAATTAATTCCAAATGATAAAACTAAGATCTTTAACTCAAATAAAAAAGTCAACCCAAAAAGTCAATCTCAGGCCCGCACCTCAAAACCCGACAAAATTCATAAATTTCGTACACCCATTAAATTTCGAATCCAACCATACACAAATCATCCAATTCCGACCTCAAATTGACCTTCAAACCTCTATTTTTTATTTTTGCAAAGTTTCCACAAAATCCCCCGTTTCTTCACTTTAATTCACTAACTAAATGCTAAAAATAAAGATGAAATCATGATATAACAAAAAATCCAAGTCAAAAACTATTACCCGATCCAAGACGTGAAAATTCCCTCCAAAATCTCCCAAAATCGAGCTCTACAACTCAAAATGCGAAATGATACTCTAACCCTCAATTGGGATATTAAAAGTTGTTGCCCAGTCATTACACTTCGCGATCGCGGAAAATCCCATGAGATCGCGATGAACAAAAATCTCCAATGGAAAAAACCTTCTATGTGAACACGATAGAACAGTTGCCAACACGATGACCAGTCACCAACACCTACACAATCGCGGACAGCCACACGCGTTCGCGATGAGTAATGCGTGAAAATTCCCATGCCTCATCTTCCTCCTTCGCAAACGCGTCTCCTCTCTCATGTTTGCATCGCACAACCCTTCAAAGCTGTGTGATCGCAACCTTAACCTCGCAAACACGTTGAACAAATACTCATCTGCTAGACTTGACCCTTCACGATCGCGACCCTCTCCTCTTGATCGCAAAAGAGGAAACCAGATGCCCAGAAATCAACAATCCAACAAAGTCCAAAATAAGTCCGAACTTGATATGAAACACCCCGAGGCCCCTGGGACCCCATCCAAACATACCAACAGGTCCTAAAACACTATAAAAACTTAGGCGAAGCCTCAATCACATCACACAACACCGAAATCATGAATCGTCCCCCAATTCAAGCCTAATGAACTAACGAACTTCCAACTTCTAAAACTAATGCCGAACCATACCACACTAACTCCGATTGACCTTAAATTTTTCACACAAGTCATAAATGACACAACAGACCTACTCCAAATCCCGAAATCAAAACTCGAGCCCGGTATCAATAAAGTCAACTCTCGGTCAAACTTCTCAACCTTCCAAACCTTCAACTTCTAACTTTCGCCAATTGAAGTCAAAACGACCTTCGAACCTCCAAATCCAAATCCGGACATACGTCTAAGTACAAAATTACCATACGAAGTTATCGGAACCATCAAAACTCTATTCTAGAGTTGTTTAGACAAAAATCAATATCCGGTTAACTCATTCAACTTAACCTTCCAACCTTGGGACTAAGTGTCCCAGTTCACTCCGAAACATTCATGGTATCAAACCAACCACCCCGAAAAGTCACGTAACCACAAGTGAACATAGAATAAGAAATAAACAGCGGAACAAGTCTATAATACATAAGACAACCGGCTGGGTCGTCACATTCTCCCCCTTTTAAACAAACGTTCGTCCTCGAACGGGTCTAAATCATACCAGGAGTCTCAAAGTGGTGTGGATATCTGCTCCGCATCTCTCGCTCGGTCTCCCAAGTAGCCTCCTTGACTGGCTAGCCTCTCCACTGAAATTTCACCGATGCTATACTTTTGATCTCAAATTTCGAACCTGCCGATCCAA
Source organism: Nicotiana knightiana (assembly GCA_005239525.1). Classification (NCBI taxonomy): domain Eukaryota; kingdom Viridiplantae; phylum Streptophyta; class Magnoliopsida; order Solanales; family Solanaceae; genus Nicotiana; species Nicotiana knightiana. The sequence goes on along the minus strand of ML412163.1, from coordinate 37,108 downwards.
GATGGCCACTAACTCCACATGATAAGTCAAGTCTCCATCTAGCTGTACCGTGCTGAAGTCCAACACATGGGACGGGTCACCATAATACTTCCAGATCATATAAACGTGAAACTGTGGTTGAACACCCGATAGACTAGGTGGCAATGCAAGATTGTAAGCCACCTCTCCAATCCTCTGAAGCACCTCAAAAGGTCCAATATATAGAGGGCTCAATTTGCCCTTCCTCCCGAGCTTCTCACACCCTTCATAGGCGAAACCCTAAGAAAAGCTTCTCACCCACCATAAATGCAACTTCACAAACCTTCCTATCAGTATAACCTTCTGCCTAGAGTGTGCTGCACGAAGTCGATCCTGAATCAACTTGACTTTCTCCAAGGAATCCAAAACCAAATCGTACCCAAAAACCTAGCCTCTCTTGGCTTAAACCAACCAACTGGAGAACAACACCGCCTCCCATATAAGGACTCATAAGGAGCCATCTGAATACTCGATTGGTAGTTGTTGTTGTAGGAAAACTTAGCAAGCGGTAGAAACTGATCCCAAGAACCCCCGAAATCCATAACACAAACACGTAGCTTATCCTCCAAGATCTGAATGGTGGGCTAGGACTGTCCGTCCTTATGGGGGTGGAATGTTGTACTCAACTCAACTCGTGTACCCAACTCTCGCTGCACTGCTTTTCAAAACTACGATGTGGACTGCGTTCCACTCGGAAATAATGGACACCAACCCGCCATGAAGACGAACAATCTTGTGATATAAATCTGAGCCAGCTTCTCTAAACAATAGGTGGTCACAACCGGAATGAAATATGCGGACTTAGTCAACCGGTCCACAATCACCCAAACTGTATCAAATTTCTTCCAAGTCTGTGGGATCCCAACAATGAAATCCACGGTAACACGCTTCTATTTCCACTCAAGAATCTCAAGTCTCTAAAGCAAACCGCCCGACCTCTGATGCTTGTACTTAACTTGTTGACAGTTCAAGCACCGAGACACATACTCTACTATATCTTTCTTCATTCTCCTCCGCCTTCATTATCCTCCCCCAATAATACTGCTTCTAGTCCTGATACATCTTCGCGGCACCCGGGTGAATGGAATACCGTGAACTATGGGCGTCCTCAATAATCAACTCATGCAACCCATCTATATTGGGCACACAAATCCGACCCTGCTTCCTCAATACCCCATCATCTACAATAGAAACCTCCTTGGCATCGCCGTGCTGTATCGTGTCCTTAAGGAAAATCAAATGGGTGTTGTCATACTAATGTTCTCTGATGCTCTCATACAAAAAATACTGAGAAACCACACAAATAAGAACTCAGCTAGGCTCCGAAACATCTAACCTCACATATTGATTGGTCAAAACATGAATATCCAGTGCTAGCGATCTCTTACCAACTAGAATTTATGCAAGTCTACCCATACTCTCCTCTTTTCTACTCAAGGCATCGGCCACCATATTAGCCTTTCCGGGATGATACAAAATTGTAATATTATAGTCTTTTAACAACTCCAACCATCTCCACTGCTTCACATTTAGATCCTTCTACTTAAACAAGTGTTGTAGACTCTGATGATCTATAGATATATCACAAGACACGCCGTGGATATAATGCCTCCAAATATTCAATGCATGAATAATGGATACCAATTCTAAATCATGCACGTGGTAGTTCTTCTCATGGGGTTTTAACTGGTGCATAGGCAATCACCCTATCCTCCTGCATCAAGACACATATGATAACAATCCGAGAAGCATTACAATAAATTGTATATGAACCCAATGCTGAAGGAAAAAGTAGAACTGGAGCTATGGCCCGGGAAATCTTGAGCTTCTGAAAGTTATTCTCACACTCATTAGACCACCTGAATAGGGCACAATTCTGGGTTAATCTAGTCAAAGGTTCAACAATGGACGAGAAACCCTCCACAAAACAGTGATAGTAACCTGCCAAACCCAAGAAGCTCCGAATTTTTGTAGTTGAAGATGGTCTAGGCCAACTCTGAAATGCCTCAATATTCTTTGCATCTACCTTGATCCCCTCAGTAGACACCACGTGGCCTAAGAATGCCAGCGAGTCAATCCAGAACTCACACTCGAAGCATTTAGCATATAGCTTCTTTTCCCTAAAAGTCTGGAGGTACAATCCTCAAATGTTGCTCATGCTCCTTCTAGCTGCATGAGTACACCAATATATCATCAATAAATACTATGACAAAAGAATCAAGATATGGCTGAAATACACTATTCATCAAATGCATGAAGGCTGTTGGGCAAACGACATCACAAGAAACTAGTAGTGGCCATAGCGGGTCCTGAATGCCATCTTCAAAGTATCAGAATCCAAAATGTTCAATCGGTGATACCCATACCTTAAATCAATCTTAGAGAACATTCTAGCACCTTGGAGCTAGTCAAATAAGTTATAAATGCGTGGTAAAGGATACTTGTTCTTAATTGTAACTTTGTTCAACTGCTTGTAATCAATGTACATCCGTATAATGCTATCCTTCTTCTTCACAAATAGAACTGATTCACCCTTAGGCGACACATTAGGCCTAATGAATCACTTATCAAGTAGCTCCTGAAGTTATTCTTTCAATTCCTTCAGCTCTGTTGGTGCCATACGATATAATGGAATAGAAATGGGCTGAGTGCTCGATTCTAGATCAATAACAAAATCAATGTCCTTGTTAGGTGCATGCCTAGTAGGTTTGCAAGAAATACATCTGAAAAGTCTCTCACTACCAGAACAGACTCAATGGTAGGAGTATCAACTCCAACATCCCTCACAAAGGCTAAATATGCCATACATCCTTCCCAACTATCCATTGGGCCTTCAAGTATTAAATCACTCTACTGGAAACATAGTCTAGAGGACCTCTCCATTCAACCCTAGGCAATCCCGGAATCATCAAGTCACAGTCTTATCGTGAAAATCCAAAATAACGTGACATGGTGACAACCAATCCATTCCTAAAATCACATCAAAATCAATCATGCTAAGCAGTAAAAGATTAATTATCGTCTCTAATCCTCTAATAGCCACAACACCCGACCGATACACACGGTCCACAATAATAGAATCACTCACCGGTGTAGATACATGAACATGCATAGCCAAGGAATCACGAGCATATCCAGATAACGAGAAAAGTATGATGATACATATGAATAAGTGGAAACAAGATCAAAACATACTGAAGCATCCTAGTGGCATACTGAAACAATACCTGTGATTTGCATCGAAAGCAACTGCCTCTGACCTGGCTGGAAATGCGTAACAACGGGCCTGACCACCACGTGATCAACCTCCCCCAATAGGGCGGCCTCGAGATAACTAAACCATACCCCAAGCTGGTTGTACGGTGATGTAGTTACTGGTGCCGGAATCATAGGCTGATAACTCTGTTGTGGAACTCTACCCAACAGTCTGGGGCAATCCCTCTTGAGATGACTCAAGTCCCCGCATTCAAAACAACTCCTCCTCTGACGGAGCTGCTGACCCTGATGATCTGAATAGCTGCCTGTGGAACCCTATGCATATAAAGTATGGTAAGAAATCTATACCGGCAACACATTGAATGATAACTGAGCTGGGTGGGCATTGTAGGAATTGTGGTTAACTAAAGAACCACGAGGAACATTGCGAGCTGCCTGAACGGTTCTAGAAGAACAACCTCTGATGTAATAGGACTGACCTCTAGATGAGGCACTATCGAAACCACCTGAACTACGAGGTCTATTATCCCCCAGCTCCTCACGCTCCTGCTTGTGAACCGTCTCTAAGCGTCTAGCAATATCGATCACCTCATCAAACCTCGCACCCATCGCAACCTCACGAGCCGTAATGAAGTGTAATCCATAGTTGAGGCCATCAATAAACCTCCTAATCTTATCCCTCTCAGTGGGAACCAACCATATCACATGGTGAGACAACTTTGAAAACCTCATCTCATAGACATAACCTCCCGGTGTAGCTGCTCAAACTGCCTACGCAACTCATCTCTGTGACTCTGTGGGACAGACTTCTCTAAGAAGAGAACTGAGAACTCATGAAATATAAGTGGCGCTGCATCGGATGGCCTGCTCAACTCATAAGCCTGCCACTATCGGCAAGCTACCCCGGTCAGCTAAGTAGTGAATGAAACCCCACCAGTGTCCAAAATACCCGATATCCAAAGAATCTACTGACACTGATCTATAAAATCCTAAGCATCCTCCGACTCTGCTCCACTGAACTGTAGAGGATTAAGCCTCCCAAACTGCTCCAGTCTCTTCTGCTCCTCATCACTCGTATGGGGACCAATCTTGGACCTAGCGCCAGCAACCGCCTGAACTGGCAATACACCCTGTGTCTGGAGTCCCTGAGCTAGTTGCTCTAGAGTACGGGCGATAGGAGTCTGGGCACCTCCTTCGGCCTTTGAAGTGGCTGGTGCAACTGGAACTGAGACTGCCTGAGCTAGACTCGTGCACACAGTCAAAATCTGGGGTAAGGCCTCCCGAAGGCGAGGAATCACAATAGGCACTACTGGTGCCTGAGCTGGTCCTACCGGCTCAACCACATCTGGTACCTGCTCCCAGCTGGTCCAACTGGTGGCTTCACAGGTGCTGCTCTGGGTGTAGTACGAGCCACACCCCGGCCTCTACCGTAGCCCCGACCTATCGCGGCCCAAGCTGGTGGTACTGGTGGCCGTCTGCCTGATCCGACAGCATGTGTCCTCACTATCTGTGAGAGAATAGAAGTGTCAAGTTCAAGTTTTGGAAATAACAAACGCTCACGACAAGAATACAAAAAAGTGAAGTTTTCTAACAGTTTGGTAGCCTCTCGAATATAAGTACATACGTCTCTGTACCGATCCTTAATACTCTACTAAACTTGCTTATGACTCGTAATACCTATGAACCTAGGTCTTTGATACCAACTTGTCACGATCCAAAAACTCAAGTGTCGTGATGGCGCCTAACACACTGGCTAGGCAAGCTGAAATTTAATGACAAAGAGCCAAAATAACAGAAACCAATAAAAATAGCATAAGTCTGAAACCTCAATACAACCAAATACTGTTAATACAAGGTAAATCCCCCAGAAAATGATAAATACGGATTCATGAGCTCTACAATAGAATATAAGTCTAAAACTAAACAATAATAACACTGTCTGAACTGCAACAATAGTATGTAAGGAAACCACAAGTCAAAACTGCAACCAAGGATGCAACTCTACCTCGCCTCTCGAAGATAGTCCAATCAAGAAAGCCTACTACTGATAACTGGTCCCCACACATGTATCTGCACAACTAAGTATAGGGTGTAGTATGAGTACAACCAACCCAATGTACTCAATAAGTATCGTAACTAACCTCGGCGAGGTAAAAGAAGCGAGAACTATTAATGATACTAGATATAACCTGTACAGTCTCAACATTTAACAGGTACAGAACAATAATGAAACAAAGTCATAAAGCATAGAAAGAAGCATCTGTGTGTGAATGTGTTCAGTTATCCAATTACTCTGCTCAGTTAATGTTCAGCATATAGAGATGATATGCAGATAACTCAGATAATAATCCATGGAAATTAACAAGTAGAGATGAAATGCAACTCTAAACAACACTGACCAAAATTTCCTCAGTATCCGCGTGTACACCATCAAGAGAGAAACATGAGAGGGCGACCCTAGGGGGATGTATCTGTATTCACACACTGCATGGACAACTCACGTGCTGCACGAAAAACTCACGTGCTAATAATATAAATCGCACAGATAGATCACGTGATGCACGAACAATTCATGTTATAATAAATATCAATATCTGGATCCGCAAGGATAACTCACGTGTTGCACAGACAACTCATGTGCCAATAACATCAACCGCACGGACAATGGACGTGCCAACAATAACAATTTGCCCGACGTGGTCATAGGCTACCAATCCAACTCATAACACAGAGAAAATGAACATACGAGAATACATCTACATGATCAATGATTACCAATTTCATACTCCTGGATTGGTATATCTAGCATGATATAGTATAGGCATGTGCAATGTGTGCTATCATAAAACAGATAAATTCATCATGGAATAGTAGGTTTATCAGTCCTAACCGGGAACATAACCTCAATGAAACCCTAACATGGTACAAATAGCTCACAAAGGGGTACAAATGGGAGAAACAACTCAGTTTGAAGCTTAACAATCAATTCAAGGCATGACATAGCCTAAACACTACCCCGAGAATGGACAAATAACCCGGAATTAGCATATGGGCTCAAACCCCACACATGTGTGCACCTATAGCACGTAACTATCATAAATAATTCTAGAAATTAGTGCCTCAACCAGTTTAGAGAAGATACTTGCCTCGAGCAAGCCAATTCACTCCTCTAATAAGACTTTCCCACGCATATGGACCTTCGGACGGCTCAAATCTAGCCAAAATAACGTAATACTATCAATAAAAGCTATAGGAATTGACTCCAAATGATAAAGCTAAGATCTTTTCTCAAATTAAAAAGTCAAACCAAAAGGTCAACTCCACGCTTGCACCTTAGAAACCGACAAAATTCATAAATTTCGAACACCCATTCAATTACGAGTATGATCCTACAAAAATCATCCAGTTCCGACCTCAAATCGACCTTCAAACCTCTATTTTTTATTTTTGTAAAGTTTTCACAAAATCCCCCATTTCTTCACTTTAATTCACTAATTAAATGCTAAAAAAAAATATGGAATCATGATATAACAACAAATTCGAGTAAAAAATACTTACTCCAATCTAAGATGGGAAAATCCCCTCCAAAATCGCCCAAAACCAAGCTTTATAACTCAAAATGTGAAATATTACTCTAACACTCGATTTGGGATTTTAAAAGCTACTGCCAAGTCAGTACACTTCGCGATCACGGAAAGTCCCTTGCGATCGCGATGAACGAAAATCTCCAGTGGTAAAAACCTTCTACGCGAATGCGATAGACTAGTCACGAAAACGATTACAAGTCACCAAAACCTACACGATCACGGACAGCCACTCGTGACCGCGATGAGCAATACATGAAAATTCCCAGGCCTCCTCTTCCTTCTACGCGAACGCGTCTCCTCTCCCCCATTCGCGTAGCACAACCCTTCAAAGCTTCGCGATCGCAACCTTAAACTTGTGAATAAGTTGAACAAATAATCACCTGCTAAACTTGACCCTTCATAATCGCAACCTTAACCTTGCAAACAAGTTGAACAAATACTCACCTGCCAGAGTTGACCCTTTGCGATCGCGACCCTCTCCTCACGATCGTGAAAGAGGAAACTAGATGCCCAGAAATTAGCAATCCAAAAAAATCCAAGATGAGTCCGAACTTGATCCGAAACACTTCCGAGGCCCCTAGGACCCCACCGAAACATTCCAACATGTCCTAAAATACTATACGAACTTAGTCGAAGCCTCAAATCACATCACACAACAACGACATCACGAATAAAACCCCAATTCAAGACTAATGAACTTCAAACTTCTAAAACTAATGTCGAATCATACCAAACCAATACCGATTGACCTCAAATGTTGCACACAAGTCATAAATGATACAATAGACCTACTCTAACTCCCGAAACCAAAATCCGAGCCTGGTATCAACAAAGTCAACTCTCAGTCAAACTTGTCAACTTTCCAAACCTTCAACTTTCCAACTTTTGCCAATTCAAGCCAAAAACGACCTACGGACCTCCAAATCCAAATACGAACATACGCCTAAGTCCAAAATCACCGTATGAAGCTACCAAAACTATCAAAATTCCATTCCAAAGTGATTTATAATAAATTCAACATCCGGTCAACTCTTTCAACTTAAGCTTCCAACCTTGGGACTAAGTGTCCCAATTCACTCCTAAACATCCCCGGAACCAAACCAACCACCCCGAAAAGTCACATAACCACAAGTGAACATAAAATAAGAAATAAATAGGGGGACGAGTCTACAATACACAAGACAACTAGCTGGGTCGTCACGTAACCAAATCTTAATTATGAAACATTTCATCTTCTTATTCAAAATGACTATAAGAACTAATATGTGGAAGACACAGCAAAGAAGACCAGAAAAGCTTTAACAGTAGACCAAAAATCAAAACAAACTGAGAAAAAACTAACTTTTGTGACAAAATTAGAATAACACTTAACTTAGGCTTCAAACATTTATAGAATCCCCTTCCCGGATTAAATGCAGCCGTTGAAGTCAAGTGGTTAGCAATAATGCTATATCGACTCATTATCTGGGACAAACAACTACCTTGAGACATTGATGGGAGAGAAAATTTGTGAAATATACGAGCCCTAATTTTTCAATAATGGAGGCTAAATAAGCGTAGGGAATTATGGGTAGAATTAGGTTGGTATTATTATAGTCAAGTTTGTGGATATGGGTTATTTGGTGGGGTCATCTAATGTGGCAGCTAACATGGTCAAAAGTTGGAGGAGTCAACTGCCACAGTGGAGGGTCGTTAGGTATATAGTTATTTTAAAAAAGATTATTAATGGTAGGTACTGGAATGGAAGAAAAGTATAATGAGGGTCAAATGTAAACAATGTGCAATAGTAGAAGGGCAATTTCGGAACTTCTACCAAAACAAAAAAATGGATGGGTTTAATTTGATGGGTAAGAGGAAAAGCGGGTTGGATTTAAAAAATGAGTGGGTTTAATTTTGTATAGTGAAAAATAATATACGTGGCAAGCTTATAAAGTGGCACGTGGCTATTCTATGGTGCCAAAATTGACAAGGTTTGTCTGTTAGATATAGGGATATATTTGAACCCAAACAAAATATTAAGGGCATACATAGACTAAAAAATTAACGAAGGATATTTGTGAGTCATTTTCCATTACGTTAGGGGTATTTCTTTCCCTTTGCCGAATAGAAAAAGAGCCAACCTTGGTAGAGAATATAGGAAAAGGAAGGGGGAGGGAGGGTGAGGAGGGAGGAAGAGCAAGAAATAGAGTTAGCATGGGCCCTGGGGCATGGGATTCATTCTAAAGTCCTTGTCGAGATAGTGAGTAAAATAAAATAAACCAAAGGGAAATAATGAAAGGAGTATTGATCGTTAAAAATGAATTTCTTCTATTTTATTTTCTAAAATTTTATTGAGAATAAATCTTTTTTTTGGGTCAATTGAGAAAATATTGGATTTGAATTCGTATATAGCTACTTATTCAATGTTTCCTATATTTCCTACTTCATGAAATTAGTAAAAAAACTATTTGAAGAAATAGATTCTAATACAATTTCAAATGAAACTGGAAAAAGTTTACGAGGTTGATAAAACTTATAAATATAATACTTATCAGTTAGAAAATGTATTTATCAGAAATGTATATTTGTGACAAGTACATATTATGGTTTATATATACAATATACAACTTACTAATGCAATTTTAGAAGTTTATAAAATTTATTTAAGAAAAAAAAAAAAATTTCTAATTTTAAAATTTACACTTTCCTATAAGTTTGTCTTTGTAACTGTCACGACCCAAAATCACAGGTACCGTGATGGCGCCAATCGCGATACTACGCAAGCCGACAACTCACAAATAACATGCATCTTAATTCAAAACATACTAAAATAGGTTTACGCAAATAAAATCTCATAATAACTGGATGAAAACACCGTACTCAATATATAATTTCCAAAAATACGGGTGTCACTGAGTACATGAGCATCTATGCAATAACATGGTATGACTACTGAAACACTGTCTTGGAAAGTAGAACAATATAAATAAAACTAAAAGAAAAAGGAGGAGAGTTAAGGTCTGCGGACTCCAAGGCAGCTACCTCGATAGTCTCTGAACTAAATAAGCTCCAACACTAGCAACCTCTGTGCCCGTAAGTACCCGAATTTGTACACAAAGTACAGACTGTAGTATGAGTACAACTGATCAATGTACTCAATAAGTAACAACACTAACCTTTGGGCTGAAAGTAGTGACGAACTCAACCAATATAGTCCAAATACAGATTTAACAATACTGAAATGACAAGAAATATGTCAATAATATCTCAAAGAAACTCATAATCTTTTGGTACACAGTACAAGAATGTAGACATGCTTCCTGGTTTAACAATTAAGCTCAATACAGATAAAATATGCCAATTATGACTGATATGAGGAATATTACATCTCTATATCTACATGACAATGTGCATATCACATGTGATGCAACACAATGAAAACCTCACGTACTCACACTCTCAGTAGTCAATCTGACTGTCTCAATTCAGGCTCATCACACTCAGTTACTCAACACTGTACAGTACGTGCGCTAACTGCTGGTATGTCAGACTCCGGAGAGGCGGATCTTGCCCAAGCGCTAATAATAAGCCAATCTGGCCTGCTGCGGCGAGCAACCCGATCCCATGATAATAAAGCCTAAGAGGCCTACTGCGGCATGCAACCTGCTCCATATATAAAGCCATAAATCATATTGTGGCGTGCAGCCTGATCCACAAATCTCACTCACAATACGGCTCTTAGGCTCCAACTCAGTCATCAATCTCTCCAGTCTCTCAGGCTCACAAATCTCATGCCCATTAGCCCAAACAATGATATATAACACAACAATAAATAGTAACAGAGACTGAGATGTGATGTGGAATGATGGATGTGACTGAGTACAAAATTGTCATCTAAGCAAATAATTCAACAGCAAAAATAACCACGGTGGGTCTCAACCGGATGAGCATATAGCCTAACATGATTTCTAACGTGAGCTTGCAACTCAATTATTCTAACACATAGAGATCATATGAATAGATACAAGGTTTAATGACTACACAGTACCACAAAATCGACCAGATCACAATTTCTACGGTGCACGCCCACACGCCCATCACCTAGCGTGGGCGTCAGCTCAACACCAACCACATAACACGATATTCAGGGATTCATACTCTCAAAACCAAGTTTAGTAGTGTTAATTACCTCAAGCGGTGACAAATTTATTCTCCAATAATTCCTTACCTCGCGAATCGGCCTCTGAACACTTCGAATCTAGACACAAACAACTCGATACAATCAACTCAAGCTATAAGAATTAATTCCATATGAAAAAGCTAAGTTCTTTAACAAAAGCCAACTCAAAAAGTCAACCCTGGGTCCATGTCTCAGAATCTGACAAAATTAACAAAATTCGAATACCCATTCAACCACGAGTCTAACCATACCAAAATTACTCAAATCCGATCACAACTCGACCTTCAAATCCTCAAATTAAGGCCTATGAAGTTTCTACAAATTTTCCTAATTTTTCCAACCCAAAACACTAATTAAATAATAATAAAAATGATAGATCCATGTAATATAACCATATACAAGGTAGAATCACATACCCTAATCGCTCCCTTGAAAATTCCTCCAAGAATCGCCTCAATCCGAGCTCCCAAAATCAAATTGTGAAATATAACTCAAACCCTCATTTTTGAAACTTATATTCTGCCTAGGTGACTCTTCTTCGCGATCGCGGGAAATGCTTCGCGATGGTGAAGCACAAAATCTAATCTGCCATAATATTACTCTACGAAATTAACCCCACTCAAATGCGACTCACAAAATCCCAGACCTACACGATCGTGAATCTCTTCACGCGATCGTGAAGTACAAAGCGCGTGGTTGTCCTGTTCGTCCTTCCTTCTTCGCAGACGCAATCCCCTTCACGCGTTCATGATACACATAAAAGCCAAAGATCTGCGATCGCTTACCCCTTCCCGCGATCGTATAGAAAAAATATTCCACCAGTGCTAAAAAACTCTTCGCGATCGCGACATCATACTCGCGATCGCGTATAAGGAAACCAGTAGCAGAAATCAGCAGTTTCTCCAAGGTTCAAAATGCACCGAACATGATCCAATCACACCCGAGGCCCCTGGGACCTCAATCAAACATACCAAAAGGTCCTAAAATATCATAGTAATTTTCTCGAAGCGTCAAATCACATCAAACAACACTAAAACCACGAATCGTGCATCGATTCAAGACTAATGAACTTATGAACTTCTAACTTCTAGATTCGATGTCGAAACCTATCAAATCAACTCCGATTGACCTCAAACTTTGCACACAAGTCATAAATGGAACAATATACCTATTCTAACTTTCGGAACTTAACTCTGAGCCCGTAACCACAAAATCAACTCTCAGTCAAACTTCTCAACTCCCCAAACTTCCATTTGTCCAACTTTCGCCAATTCAAGCCAAAATCATCTACGGACCTCAAAATCAATATCCAGACACAATCCTAGGTCCAAAACCACCCTATGGAGCTATCGGAACCGCCAAAATTCCATTCCAGGTCCATTTACTCATAAGTCAACATTCGATCAATTCTTTCAACTTAGACTTCCAACATTGGGACTAAGTGCCCCAATTCAAAACATCACCTGAACCAAACAACTACCCCGACAAGTCACATAGCAATAATTGAGCATAGAGTAAGCTAAGTAAATGGGGGAACGAGGCTACAACACTCAAAACGACTAGCCAGGTCATTACATCCTCCCTCTCCTAAACTTGGTCCTCGAATGAGTCTAGAATCATACCTGGAGTATAAAGTACGCGTGGATATCTGCTTCGCATCTCCAACTCGGTCTCCTAAGTAGCCTCCTCGATTGGCTGACCTTTCCACTGCACCTTCACTGAAGCTATGTTCTTTGACCTCAACTTTCGAACATGCTGATCCAAAATAGCCATCGGCTCCACATCATAAGTCAAATCACCATCCAACTGAATTGTACTGAAGTCCAAAACATGAGATGGATCGCCAACATACTTCTGGGGCATGGAAACATGAAACACTAGATGCATACTCGACATGCTAGGTGGGAATGCAAGCTTGTAAGCTACCTCTCCAATCCTCTCAAGCACCTTAAAAGGCCCAATATACCGAGGACTCAACTTGCCCTTCTTACCAAACCTCATAACACCCTTTATGGGTGAAACTCTAAGTCGTACCTTCTCCCCCACCATGTAAGAAACATCACGAACCTTCTGATTGGCGTAGCTCTTCTGTCTAAATTGCACCATACGAAGCCGATCCTAAATCAAATTAACCTTGTCCAAAGCATCATGTACCAAGTCAGTACCCAATAGCATAGCCTCACCCGACTCAAATCAACCCACCGGATACCGACACCGTCTCCCATACAAAGCCTCATATGGAGCCATCTAAATGCTCGATTAGTAGATGTTGTTGTAGGCAAACTCTTCAAGCAGCAGAAACTGATCCCATGAACCCCCGAAATATATGACACATGCATGTAGCATATCCTCCAATATCTGAATAGTGAACTCAGACTGTTCGTCCATCTGAGGGTGGAATGTTGTACTCAACTCAACCCGTGTGCCTAACCCTCGCTGCACTGCTATCCAAAAATGCAATGTAAACTGCGTGCCTTGATCTGAAATGATGGACACCGGCACACCGTGGAGGCAAACAATCTCGGGAATGTAGATCTCAGCCAACCACTCTGAAGAATAAGTAGTCCCAACTGGAATGAAATACACGGACTTGGTCAATCGATCCACAATCACCCAAATATCATCAAACTTCCTCGAAGTCCGCGGGAGCCCAACTACAAAATCCATGGTACTACGCTCTCATTTCCACTCCAAAATCTCAAGCCTCTAAAGCAATCCGCCCGGTCTCTGATGCTCGTACTTCATCTGCTGACAATTTAGTCACTAAGATACAAACCCTGCTATATCTTTCTTCATCCTCCTCCACCAGTAATGTTTCCTCAGGTCCTGATACATATTTGTGACACCTAGATGAATGGAATACCGCAAACTGTGGGCCTCCTCAAGAATTAACTCACGTAGCCCATCCACATTGGGTACACAAATCCAACCCTGCATCCATAACACCCCATCATCCCTAATAGTAACCTCCTTGGAATTACCGTGCTGAACCGTGTCCTTAAGGACAAGCAAATGGGAATCATCATACTGATGCTCTCTGATGCGATCATATAAGGAAAATTGAGAAACCACACAAGCTAGAACCTGACTGGGCTCTGAAACATCTAATCTCATGAACTGATTGACCAATGACTAAATATTTGATGCAAGCGGCCTCTCACCTACCAGAATAAATGTAAGGCTGCCCATACTCACCACTTTTCTGCTCAAGGCATTGGCCACCATATTGGCCTTCCCGGGATGATACAAAATGGTGATATCATAGTCCTTTAGCAGCTCCAACCATCTTCACTGCCTGAAATTTAGATCCTTTTGTGTAAACAAGTGTTGGAGACTCCGATGATCCGTAAATACCTCACAAGACACACCGTAGAGGTAATGCCTCCAAATCTTCAATGCATGAAAGATGGCTGCCAGCTACATATCATGAACATGGTAGTTCTTCTCATGGGGCTTCAACTGGCACAAAAGCATAATCTATCACTCTACCCTCTAGCATCAAGACTACCCAATATCAATCCGAGAAGCATCACAATACACAGTATAAGAACCCGATGCTGAAGGCAAAACTAGAACTGGAGTTGTCGTCAAGGCAGTTTGAGCTTCTGAAAGCTCTCCTCACACTCATCCGACCACCTGAATGAAGCAGCCTTCTAGGTCAACCTGTTCAAAGGCGCTGTAATGGACGAGAAACTCTCCACGAAGTGACAATAATATCCGGCCACTAAATCTCACTAGCTGAAGATGGTCTGGGCCAACTCTGAACCGCCTCTATCTTCTTTGGATCCACCTTATCCCCTCGTTGTACACCACATGCCCTAAGAACGCCACCGAACTGAGACAAAACTCACAATTGGAGAGCTTGGCATAAAGCTTCTCCTCCCCTAATCTCTTTAGTACAATCTTCAAATTCTAGGCATGCTTCTCCTGGCTACGTGAGTACACCATGATATCATCAATGAATACTATGACCAACGAATTAAGATATGGCATAAATACACTGTTCATCAGGTTAACGAATGTTGCTAGGGAGTTGGTCAACCCAAATGACATCGCAAGGAACTCATACTGACCATAGCGGGTCCTGAATGCCGTCTTCGGAATATTCGAGTCCCCAATCTTCAACTAGTGATACCCAGAAATCAAATCAATCTCAGAGAACACCCTCGCTCCCTAACGTTGGTCAAATAAATCATCAATGTGCGGCAAAGGATACTTGTTATTAATTGTAACTTTGTTCAACTGCCTATTGTCGATGCACATCTGCATAGTACCATCATTCTTCTTCACAAACAGAACTGTTTCACCCCAAGGCGACACACTAGGCCTAATAAACCCATTATCAAGAAGCTCCTAAAGTTGCTCTTTCAATTCTTTCAACTTTATTGGTGCCATACAATACAGAGGAATAGAGATGGGTTGAGTGCCCAGAATCAAGTCAATACCAAAATCAATATCCCTGTCGGGTGGAATGCCCGACAGGTCTACAGGAAACACACCCGGAAAGTCTCGCACCAGCGGAGCAGAATCAATAGTAGTAGTTATCAGCACCAACATCCCTCACAAAGACCAAGTATGACAGACACCCCTTCCCAACCATCCGTTGGGCCTTCAGATAAGAAAGCACCTTGCTAAGAACATAATCTAGAGAACCTCTCCACTTGATCCTCGGCAATCCCGGCATCGCTAACGTCACGGTCTTAGCGTGACAATCTAGAATAGCATGACATGGGGACAACCAATATTTGAAATCAAGTATAATAAGAAATAAGAGATCAACTCTAGTCTCCACTCCCCTAATAGTCACCACACACGACTGATACACACAGTCCACAATAATAGTATCGCTCACCGGCGTAGATATATGAACAGGTGAAACTAGGGACTCGCGGGGCATATCCAAATAACGAGCAAACTATGATGATACATACGAATAAGTGGAACCAGGGTCAAATAATATAGAAGCATCCATGTGGCATACTGAGATAATACATGTGATCACTGTGTCTGAAGCAATGACCTCTGGCCGGCAGAAATAGAACATAATCGAGCCTGACCGCCACCTGATAGGTCTCCCCCTTTAGGGCTACCTCTAGCTGCCTGATCCCCACCGTGAGCTGGATGCGCGGGTGGTGAAGTAGAAAATGCAGAGGTTATAGCCTGACCCCTCTGCTTAACTGGATCCCCCAAGAGACGGAGACAATACCTCTTCACATGTCCAAGCTCCCCACACTCGTAGAAACCTCGATCTTTCAATGTTGGTGGGGACTAAATCGGACCCCGAGAACTAGAATAACTGCTAGAAGGACCTGGTACAAATAAACCCTAAACAGATGGAGCACGAGATGAACTCTGAGTTGGGAGGCACTGAGAGATGACTCACCCGGACGAGCAATGTATAAAGCATTTCTAGTTGACGCACCACGATGAACCAGGCGAGCCATCTGAGCGAGCCTATAAGAACGACCCGTGTTGTGGTGCGACTGACCCAAAGAAGAAACACCGCTAAAACCCTCCGAACCACGAGGCCTCTTGGCCTCTCTCTCCTCACGCTCCTAACTACGGATCAGCTCTAGTCGCCTAGCAATATCAACAACCTCGTCAAACATAGCACCTGATACATTCTCTCGAGTCATAACAAAACACAGTCCATAGTTGAGGCCATCAATAAACCTCCCAATCCTTTCCCTCTCTGTGGGAACCAACCAGAATGCGTGACGAACCAACTCTAAAAATCCCATCTCGTATTGGTCACAAACATTCCCTCCTGGCATAGCTGCTCAAACTGCCCACATAACTCCTCCATGCGGGTCGGTGGATCCATGCAAGTTCTCCAAGAAGATAACGGAGAACTCGTGCCACGAAAGTGGTGCAGCACCGGATGGCCTGCTCCTCTCATAGGTCTCCCACCATTTGAAGGCTTCCCCCCTCAGCTGAAAAGTAGTAAATGAGACCCAACTAGTCTCCAGAATACCCGCCGTGCGAAGAATCCGGTGACACCTATCCAAGAAGTCCTGAGAATCCTCTACTCAGCCCCATTGAATATGAGCAACTACAACTGACTGGGCTGGTAGTACGCCCGATTTTTGGAGTTCCTGCACCACCTACTCTGGAGTACGGGCGACGGGAGTCTGAGTACCTCCCCCGGCCTAAGAAGTTTCCTGTGCGGCCTGAACTCAAATCGCCTAAGCAAGGCTAGTGCAAACAATCAATATCTGGGCCTAATCCTCCTGAAGGCCTGGAATAACAATGGGAATAACTGGCACCTGAGTTGGTCCTACCGGCTTAATTACATATGAAATCTGCTCCTGGGCTGGAGCAACTGGTGGTTCTACAAGTGCTGCTCTAGCTGCTGTACGAGCTACATCTCGGCCTCTATCGAGGCCCCATCCTCTCATGGCCCTAACTGGTGGTACGGGTGGCCGTCCGCCTGATCCAGTAGCATGTGTCCTCACCATCTGCGAGAGAATAGAATAACAAAAGTTTAGTTTTCCGAATCAACAATTTCGCACGACAAGAATACAAGAAAGTGAAGTTTTCCTAAGGGTTTGGCAGCCTCTCTATAAGTACAAACGCCTCTGTACTGATCTGCAAGATTCTACTAAACCTGATCATGACTCGTGAGACCTATGTAACCTAGGCTCTTATACCAACTTGTCACTATACAAAATTACATATGTCGTGATGGAGCCTGTCACGATACTAGGCAAGCCGACATTTCACAAATAACAGTCATCTTCAATTCAAAACATAGTGAAATAGGTTTAAGTAAATAAAATCTCATAATAACTAGATGAAAACACCGTACTCAATACAAAATTTTCCAAAATACGGGTGTCACTAAGTACAGAGCATCTATGCAATAACATGGTATGACTGCTGAAACACTGTCTTGGAAATTAGAACAGTATAAATAAAACTAAAAGAAAAAGGAAGAGAGTCAAGGTCTGCGGATGCCAAGGCAGCTACCTCCATAATCTCCGAACTGAATAAGCTCCAACACAAGCAACCTACGTGCCCGTAGTTCCCGGATCTGCGCACGAAGTACATACTGTAGTATGAGTACAACCGACCAATGTACTCACTAAGTAACAACATTAACCTTTGGGCTGAAAGTAGTGACGAGCTTAACCAATACAGTCCAAATACAGATTTAACAATCAGAAATGACAAGAAATATGACAATAATATGTCAAAGAAACTCATAATCTTTTGGTACACAGTACAAGAATGTATACATGCTTCCTAGTTTAACAGTTAAGCTCAATACAGATAAAATATGCCAAGTATGACTGATATGAGGAATATTACATCTCTATATCTACATGCCAATGTGCATATCACATGTGATGCAACACAATGAAAACCTCACATACTCACACTCTCAGTACTCAATCTGTCTATCTCAATTCACGCTCATCACACTCAGTCACTCAAAATTGTATAGTACATGCGCTAACTAGTGGTATGTCAGACTCCGGAGAGGCGGATCTTGCCCAAGCACTAATAATAAACCAATCTGGCCTGCTATGGCGAGCAACCCGATCCCATGATAATAAATCCTAAGAGGCCTGTTGCGGCGTACATCCCGCTCCATATATAAAGCCATAAGGCTTGCTGCGACGTGCAACCCGATCCACAAATCCCACTCACAATACGACTCTTGGGCTCCAACTCAGTCATCAATCTCTCAAGTCTCTCCGAGTCACAGATCTCATGCCAATTATCCCAAACAATGATATATAACACAACAATAATAGTAACATAGACTGAGATGTGATTTGCAATGATGGTTGTGACTAAGTACAAAATTGCCATCAAAGCAAATAATTCAATAGCAGAAATGACCAGAGCATGAGCATATATTCTAACATGATTTCTAACATGAATTTGCAGCTCAATTAGTGTAACACATAGAGATCACATGAATATCTACAAGGTTTAATGACTACACAATACCACGAGATCCACCGGATCATAATTTCTACGGTGCACGCCAACACGCCCGTCAGCTAGCATGGGCGTCACCTCAACACCAACCACATAACACAAAATTTAGGAATTCATACCCTCAGAACTAAGTTTAGAAGTGTTACTTACCTCAAGCGGTGCAAATCTCTACTCCAATAAGCCCTTGTCTCGCTAATCGGCCTCTGAACGCGTCGAATCTAGCCACGAACAACTCAATACAATCAACTCAAGTTATAGGAATCAATTCCATATGAAAAAGCTAAGTTCTTTAACAAAATTCAAAAATTCAACCCCGGTCCCATGTCTCGTAATCCAAAAAATAAACAAAATTCGAATACCCATTCAACCACGAGTCTAACCATACCAAAATTACTCAAATCCGATCACAACTCGACCTTCAAATCCTCAAATTAAGGCCTATGAAGTTTCTACAATTTTTACCAATTTTCCAACCCAACACACTGATTAAATGATTAAAAAAATGATCAATTTATGTAATTTAACCAAATCCGAGTTAGAATCACTTACCCCAATCATTCGCTTGAAAATCTCTCCAAGAATCACCTTAATCCGGGCTCCCAAAATCAAATTGTCAAATATAACTCAAACCCTCATTTTTGAAACTTATATTCTGCCAAGTGACTCTTCGTCGCAATTGTGGGAAATGCTTCGCGATCGGAAGCACAAGATACGGATAACCCGACGCGAACGCGACTCACAAAATCCTAGACCTACGCGATCACGAAGAACAAAGCGCATGCTTCTCCAGTACCTCCTTCCTTCTTCGCGGACGCAACCCCCTTCACGCGTTCACAATGCACAGAAAGCCAAAGCTCCACGATATCTGATGTTACTGACCCAAATCTCACTATAGGCCGTGATGGCACCCAACGTCGCTGTTAGACAAGCCTTCGGTGAACTACCAACTTGCTTATGCATTTTTTTTATTTTCAAAATCTTTAATTTTATTAGATAAAGAAATCAGTGCATTAAAATCATTGATACTTACACTTTAAATAGAATAGATAATAAAAGTGTGTAAATGCTACGCAAAATCACAAACAACATCTAGAACATCCTAAAACCCGGTCACAAATGCATGAGCATTTACTAAGGAGTACAATAATAATACAACATCTGTCTAGATTGTAAAAAAGACATGATAGACTGAATAGTATGATGGAGACTTTGTGGGCTGTGATATGTAGCCTAGAACGCAGCTCACAATAAAGTCTCCTCAGCTACTGCGTCTATGCGCCAAGATAACCACCAATTGAACCTGTCAGATCCTGCACATTTTGTGCAGAAGCGTAGCATGAGTACGTAAATCAACGCGTACCCAGTAAGTATCTAGCCTAACCCCGGAGAGGTAGTGACGAGGGATCGACATCGACACTTACTAGAGGTCCAATAAAGCAATACGATAAATCATAAGCAGATATGAAGCACAACAACAATAATGGGGTAAAACTGTAAGTTACATAATCTTTCGAAAAATTCTTTTAAAGATAAATTTCTCCGTCTCGTATTCTATCTTAACAACTCAGATGTATCAAGTGCCAGTATCAAACGAATAAGGAATACCATTTAAAATGTCAGGCATCAGCTAAAGGATAATCTCGTGAATATTCGGATTGCTAGCGATAACGCACGATTATGCTGAGGTCGTACAACATGATCCAAAATAATGTGTACATTGCCGAGGGTCGAACGATACGAACCATAGATGCATCTATTATACTGCCAATGCATTTGGCGCGCTCCACAATAAAAAAAGAAACTTATCGAATCACGAGGCACGTGCTTACAATACACATACAGGTGCATAATAGTGAATATAACACTTTACGATTACCAAATATCTTGGCAACAACTCAAGGTGATAAAGCTCGGCCTAATAAATATATGTTTCTAAATCAATTTAAATTGTAATTTCAATTAATTAAACTAGAAAAATGAGTCCAAACAATTCAAATATTACATGATAAAGTCCTAAGTATACACGGGCATAAACATGCTTTAGCTACGTACGGACTCCCATCATCTCGTGCGTCGTAGCACCCACAACTAGTAGCACATAATAATTACATCACCTAGGGGGTAGTTTCTCCCTCACAAGATTAGACAGGAGACTTACCTCGCTCCGAAGTTCTATAACTGGCTCCCACACCTCTCTAACACCTAAAACCAATGCCCATCGATCTGAAACTAGTCAAACAATGGGCAAATCAATCAAAATATAATCCAATGCGCATAATTCAACAATTTACAATAATTTTCAACTCCGCTAGAAAAGTCAACAAAGTCAACCCTCAGGCCTACGTGCCCGGGTTCCAAAAATTTTCAAAGATAAACTTTACTCATGATGTCACGAACTCAAATATATGATATATTCCAAATTACGTATCTAATTTCATGGTCAAAATTCAAAAATATAATTTCTAGGTTTTTCTTCAAAATTCCAATTTTTTTTTACAAATTTCCACGTTAAATCCTTACAGAATCCATGTAATTATCTTACAATATGTGGGAATTACTTACCTTGCAATAGATGATGAAAATCTCCCCTTGAAGCTCACCAAATATCACCCAAACCAAGAGAGAAGTTGAAGAAACGAGCCAGAACCCGAAATAAATTGAAGTCTTCCCAGACCCTTCCTCTTCGCGATCGCGGGAATACCTTCACAAATCACGAAGGCCAAATTCAGCTGCCCCAGATTTCCCTCTGCGCGAACGCGAAAACAGCCACGTGATCGTGAACCTATGCCTGATCCGCCTACCCGAATGTGAGCCCAGCTCCGCGAACGCAAAGACCAAACCTTCTTGCCTCAAACCAATGCCTTCCGCGATCGCGAACGTATCTTTGCGATCGTGAAGAACAACTTCGCCAGCTCCCAGTCAACACTACGCAATCGCGAGCCTATCTACGAGATCGCGACGAATAGCCCAAACACCAAAAACCAGCAATTACAAATAAAGGAAAAATGGTTCGAAGCCACTCTGAATCACACTCAAGGCCCCTTGGACCCCGTCCAATCACACCAACAAGTCCCAAAACATAACACGAACCTACTCGAGACCTCAAATTACACAAAACAACATCAAAACTACGAATCGATGATCGAAACCTTTTTTTTAAACTTTCAAACTTTTAAACTTTGACGAACGCGTCCGATTCATACTTAAACATTCTGTAATGACGCCAAACTTTACGTACAAGTTATAAATCTCGATACGAACCCATTCCAAGGCTCGGAACCTCAAACGAACATCGATAACACCAAAGTCCATTTCAAATCAAACTTAAAAATTTCTTAAACTTTCAAAATTCTAACTTTCCATAATAATCGCCGAAATGATCCCGGACCACCCGATACTCAACCGGACAAACGCCCAAGTCCAAAATTATTATACGAACCTATTGAAACCTTCAAATTCCGATTCTGAGGTCGTTTACTTAAAAGTCAAACCTTAGTCAACTCGTCCAACTTAAAGATTCCGAATTGAGAATTTTCCATCTGAATCAACTCTGAACTTCCCAAGATTCAATTCCGACTACACGTACAAGTCATGATACACGAAGTGAAGCTACTTAAGGCCTCAAACCGTCGAACGACGCGATAGAGCCCAAAATGACCGGTCAGGTCGTTACAACTAACCCCTTCTCGCAGTCACATAGAACAAATATTCCACCAATGCCAAACAACTCTTCGCGATCACGACATCCTACTCGCGATCGCGTATAAGGAAGCCAGTAGCAGAAATCAGCAGTTTCTCCATGGTTCAAAATGCCAAACATGATCTGAATCACGCCCGAGGCCCCCGGGACCTTAACCAAACATACCAAAAAGTCCTAAAACATCATACGAACTCGCTCGAAGCGTCAAATCACATCAAAAAACACTAAAACCATGAATCATGCATCATTTCAATCCTAATGAACTTATGAGTTTCTAACTTCTACATTCGATGCTGAAACCTATCAAATCAACTCCGATTGACCTCAAATTTTGTACACAAGTCATAGATGGCACAATAGACCTATCCCGACTTCTAGAACCAAAATCCAAGCCTGGTAAGCACAAAGTCAACTCTCTGTCAAACCTCTCAATTCTCTAAACTTTCATTTTTCTAACTTTCGCCAATTCAAGCCAAAATCATTTACGGACCTCCAAATCAATATCCGGATACACTCCTAAGTCCAAAATCACCCTACGGAGCTATCGAAACCGTCAGAACTCCATTCCAGAGCCATTTACTCATAAGTCAACATCTGGTCAACTCTTTCAAGTTAGGCTTCCAACCTTGGGACTAAGTGTCCCAATTCATTCCAAAACATCCCCGGAACCAAAGCAACTTACCCGACAAGTTTCATAGCAACAAGTGAGCACAAAATAAGCAGTAAATAGGAGATCATGGCTACAACACTCAAAATGACCGGTCAGGTCGTTACTTACGGTAACACAAATTTTTATACGGATTCACCTTGTTTTTTATTTGTCTATGATGAAGAGCTTAACACAAATGGCAAAAATCACGCAATGTCCTTGTCTTTCCCGTGAATGTCATCATTTTATTGACCTCAAAACCTACAATTGTTGCTAGGTATTTCTTCTCAAACTGCGTAGAATTTTAGCTCTGACAGCCATTAGTAATTTAAAAACTTCAAAAAAAACAATGATAAAACAGCATAATGGTTCGCCCATTTGGGAGTTCAGAGAGTGCTGAACTTAAATCAAACTATGTAATAATCACCAGTGGCGCATGTCATATGACAGATGAGTTGAAGCAGTGACATCATTGTAAATGACAAATTATAGTCATCTCACATCTGCAACTACAAGTAAAGCCACCAGATACCTACAATGCAAAATGCCATATTCTATATCATCCAGTTGTTATATTCAACGAAAATAAGTAGTCAGTTTCAGTGTCTTGTACAAGTCAATAAGGTTACACTATTTCAAACTACTAAGAATGTGGACACACCATATTACATAAGTTACAAAAAGGAATCACTACCTGAGTTAAAAATGCTTAGACTTTTGCAATAAGTCTAGACACCTAAGTTCTCCATCCACAAGAATTTTACATTTTTATGGTCATAGCCATTGGTACCAACTTCTCTGCCTAGCGGTTGTTTCTTTCTTTGGAGCTAGAGTAATCCTATCTGCGTGTGCAATGACCCATTAAAATTTGAGGAAGAAACGGGCTCTTCCATAGCCTTCTTTGTGGTGTCTCTAGTTAATTTATTCTACTCATCCTTCGAGTTTCTTACGCTCAGGAGTGTTGTGGAATATATATTAGAATGTATTTAACAAGCTTGACGGCTTGATAGGAGAACCTGCAGGAAAAAAACAGAATCTCTACCTTGCGCTTTTCACTTCATTTACTAATAATTGATTTAGGTTAACCTCTGTGTATGGGTCGAAATCTGACCCAACGGGAATTTGCATAAAAAGGAACGGTGAAAGATCAATTTAGCCGAGGTTGTATTTGTAGGGCACTATAGCGACGAGCACCTCGACCACGGCTGAGGTCGGATCCTCAGAAGGCCTACATGGCAAAGTACACATTATGGCGCTTAAGAAGGTCGACCTAAAGTACGGTCGGTAGACTTGGGTATCCCGGCTAAGGACCGTTGGATAGATGAGAATACCTAGTATATATACTAGTTGAGAGAATGAAGGAAGGGGGGAACTACTCAAAAAAACATACACTTATTCACTCACGGGGGAGGGGGATTGGAGAGTCTATCTTGTAAAGAAGAGAAGGTTTAGAACCCTGCTGTTTATCCTTGTAATCATCATTGTGGAATAAATAAAGACATATCTCGTGGCCACGGTTGGTGAACCTTCCTCTTTTTCTATTACTTTTCATTATGAATCGTTGTTGTCTAGATTATTATTTCGTCATATATCCTAAATCTTTACCGAGACTTTAAATGGTTCTCAAGTTTAATCTTGTCTTGCTTCTCTTACCCGTCATTCTGAGATCTAGAGTTAATTATCTTTGGCTGGAATTTATCCTTTCTCTCAACATTTTATTTGGTTTAGCAAAAAGACACGAAAAGTTTTTGGTTAAACAATTTGGCGCCGTCTGTGGAGAGTTTCTAGCCAAAGTCTTAGTTCCCTCTAGATCCAAATGCGGTCTCAGCTCTATCTCCCATTCGGTGAGGTTTCATCCTTTCATTACGAGTGTCGACTTGAGAAACTGGTCGGTAAACCCCCGAAACCGCCAAACCAACCAAGGATAGATCCTTACAAGAAACCAGATTTATGCCTGGTTTATACACAAGAATTGCGCCGCTCCACAGCAGCAGCTTTGATACATTGCGAGCATAATCCATCATAGTGGGACTACGACTGTTGCATACCAAGTGCGTCTGTAATCCCATTACCAGGTTAGCAACCGACACCTTCTACACCCTACGCATATTGTCTTCTCTCCTACTATGTGGGACGATGCTTGTTGTGTAACTTACTGCTAAAGGTTTCCTCGTCTGTGTGTTTGTGGTATGACAGACATTTCTGTTATATCTGTGCGTCAGAGAATGAGACGAACTGAGACTCGAACTCGAGATCCTAACGGGTGGAGTGAGTCATCCACCCACGAGATGCCCAAGCTCAACCAATGACGAGGCCGAGCGCGGAGCCGAAACTAGGCCTAAAACCAATACCAGAGTACAGAACAAGGTGAGTCGGCCTATGGCACGATCCCTAGTTCATTACCAAGCGAAGGGACTTTCCAGGTCTAAAGAGCGCGGCCAGCGAGGGGAACGTGGTCAATCCCCTTCATTCATCAGCTAACCAGCCGACCAAGGTAACAAATGATTCCATGTACTTCTAACCTGCTATTCCTTTTCTTTAAAAAAAAAGTGAAACAGAGAACAGGGACGTCCTCCCAAATACCCAAAAGTAGGCTAGCCAACGTACATGCTCTAAGTTCCTCCCTACGGAAAACGGCAAATCGGGAAAATTCCCCGTACCATAACATGCTATAACAGACAAATGGTTTAGAACAAGTCGGCATCATTAAGAAACAATATCCATAGCCTGGGATTGGGCGGTCAGCCCAGGAAACGTACAATATCTCCAACACAGGCAGAACATGAGTACAAAAAGCTTGCCCATATGCTCATCAAGGCGACGCTATGCTGGTTCAACCGACTAAATTCAATGAATCACACCCGAACCTCGTTCGAATGAATCGAGACCCAGGGTGCTCCACATCCTAAGCAATGAGTCCATTGCTCGTCCCGTCAACGACCTATTCAGGCCGAGCAATGAAGGGACTAGATAG
Source organism: Nicotiana knightiana (assembly GCA_005239525.1). Classification (NCBI taxonomy): domain Eukaryota; kingdom Viridiplantae; phylum Streptophyta; class Magnoliopsida; order Solanales; family Solanaceae; genus Nicotiana; species Nicotiana knightiana. Next base: position 10,855 of record ML412163.1, on the reverse strand, counting down.
ACTGGGACCTCTCAAATTCATGTATGAGGAAAACAGAAGCATGTAATATTCTCCAACGAATGAATAAACAAAGCAGTATGCAGCATTCCTACACAACTCCACCAAATCTGCACATCACACCAACTCAGAGATTATGTATTCGACCTCGCTCAAATCAACTTACATTCGACACTGCTCAAATTCTTCAAAATTCGACCTCGTTCGAATTAACAAGTCAAAGTTCGACCTCGCTCGAACTCATAACGGGTCACAATTCGACCTCGCTCTAATTCACACTCATACGGCCCCCGGCCATCGCCAAGCAAAAGTAAAATATGACCTCGTTCGAATTAACAAGTCAAAGTTCGACCTCGCTCGAACTCATAACGAGTCACAATTCGACCTCGCTCGAATTCACACCCATACAACCCCCGGCCATTGCCAAGCAAAAGTAAAATACGACCTCCTTCGAATTAACAAGTCAAAGTTCGACCTCACTCCAACTCATAACGGGTCACAATTTGACCTCGCTCGAATTCACACCCATACGGCCCCCGACCATCGTTAAGCAAAACTAAAATTCGACCTCGTTCGAATTAACAAGTCAAAGTTCGACCTCGCTCGAACTCATAACAGGTCACAATTCGACCTCGCTTGATTTCACACCCATACATTCCCAGCCATCGCGAAGCAAAAGTAAAATTTGACCTCGTTCGAAATAACAAGTCAAAGTCCGACCTCGCTCGAACGCGTAACGTGTCACAATTCTATCTCGCTCGAATTCACAACTATGCGGCCCCCGACCATCGCCAAAGCGAAAGTAAAGTTCGACTTCATTCAAGTTGACAAAGTTCGATCTTGTTCAAATTAACACGATGAGATTCGACCTCGCTCGAATAAGCAAGCTAAAATTCGACAAACTCGAATACCCAAATAAAGTAAGGGGCTCATCACGAAAAAATATGAAGATCTTTTTTTTAAAAATAAAGAAAGAAAGTCAGGGATATACAACCAAAGGCAAACCAACTATCTTATTAAGCAGATGTACATACTCAACAACGTCTTACAAAAGGCCAAAAGCGGGCCCTCACAAAAAGAAAACAAGAAACAACAAAAAAATGTTACAAAAACTTCACTCAGCACCATCCCCGCCATCGCCTTTTTCCCGCTCGGTCTGGTGGCCTCATCTCCACCATCGTCCCCTCCAGCGGTGTCATCATCAGAAGAAAGCCCATCTTCGATCTCAGCATCCCCATCGGACTCCGGTGTCGCAGGTTCATAGCCGCAGGCAAGACGAGCCTCGCGTGCTTTAACACGAGCATCTTCAAAAACGGCCTCAGGAACGCTCCTCGCCGCCCATAAGTCCTTATATATATCTCGTTGGGCCTCAGCATGGACCCACATCTCATACAAAAAGTGGGGGACAAAAACAGAGGCGGGCTCTTGAGGGGGGGCCTGAGCCAACAACTGCGCCTTCTCGGCCTCGATATCAACAACTTGATCACCCAGGTTCAAGATATTCCGCTCGAGCACACCGATCCACTTTTCGAGCCTTACCTCCCTTAGTGAGACCGTCTCTCTCTCAAGATCCTACTCGGACCTGAGGACGCGAATAGTGTCTTCTAGCGCCGCTGCCCTTTCCAAAGCCGCCACTCGGGCTCCCTTGGCCCGCTCCAACTTAGTCAACTTCCCTTCTAACTTAGCCACCTTCTCCGACCACTCTTCACTTCGATCGGCGACTCAAGTTGAGTTTTGCTCAAGCTCGGCTTGTAAAGACATCACCTTCTCCTGAAGATCCTCACATTCGGCCGCAACCCTTTTACCCACCTCGAACTCCTCATCCTTGACCCTAAGCAGCCCCTCGAGCTCGCTGCATCTGCGGATAGAGCACGAGGTCCTCATCCTTCCGCTCCAACTCCTCCCTAAGGGACTGATGACTATCGCTCGCCCTAAGATGTGCATGCATCTCGCAGCACCTATCGCGGTATCGACGGTACTTCGTAGCTATTTTCTGAAAGACATCAGTCCGCGTCTCGGCCCGATGAGCACTCTCGGTCTCCAAAATAAAAGTCTAAGGATAAAAAAGAAAGTCAGCAAAAGCAAAGGGCACGAAACAAAGAAAATAGTAAAAAAACTCACCCTCAAAGCCATCCCAGCTACACCACGTGACAGACCAATGTCACTGATCCCCCGAGGGGACCTGCTTTCGGCATCAGAGCACAGAAGGTCAAATTGGGGCACTAAGTCCACCGTATCCGCCAACAAGTCAAAGTACGATGGGATATTAAGAACACGAGAGGGACCTTCCGCCCTCACATCGGATTTATAATTTTCAATGATCACGCCCTTCGCTCTGAGATTAAGGACTGCTCGAGACAATAACAACGACCTCCAAATCCTGCCATCCCGCAATGACAGTCTCCTCTACGCCTGAAACGGGCACCGCCTCCACGCCTAGACTAGCATCACCAGATTCAGGCATTGCCAACATATAGTCGCCCCTTGAGGTCGTTCCATTCGAAAACGCCTCCTCCTATGTTGTTCTTTGCCTCTTGGACGGGGCCTCTTCACCATCATTCTGAGACGGTTCGTCCGTCGAACGAACTGTAGGAACCGGAGCATCCGATTGAGGAGTAGCCTCCAAACGACCGGGTTTGGACGCGGATGCGACCTGCGAAGTAGCCATAATCCGAATGCCCTCATTTGCAGTCGCCACTGGCACGGGCCCGGCGGAGGCAGACGGCTGACAGAAAGCAAGGACGGGACCCCTCGCTCCCATCCGACCGACCATTGAGAAAAATTAAACCAAAAGAAGATGTAAGAAGGAAAACACGGGGCGAAAATCAACGCGGTTGAAGGTAGGAAGAGACGACTCACCAGCAGAAGGCTTACGCCCAAACCGCTCGTGAACAATGACCATTTGCGAATCCCCACCGTGTGGGGCAAAATCAAGCTCACCCACTTGCGAATATCCGCAACTAGCAGAGGAGGTACCTTCTCGGCTGCAAAAACAAAGAAGAAAACGACGAGGCAGTTGATACCCAATTTTCCCCAAAATATTTTTAAAATTGCATATGTACCTTCAAAATCATGCATTAACAACGATTGATATTTTTCCATAATTTTCTTATATTTTGTCTAATTTATCCAGCATTTTATTTCCAATAAATAATTACAAAATCACGTCGCAAATGATTTCAAAGGCATTTCTTGATTTAATTCATTGTTTATGGTCCTAATAAGATCAAATTATTTCATATTTAGCCAAATTGGTATCTTTTGGATATAATTGCAATAACTTTACAATTATAGTCTAAGCATGTAATTTTATACTATTTTTTTTAACAGAAATTAGCCTTCTATATTTTTAAATATCAAATAATCATTTTTAAGTTATTTCTATGCATATGATTCATTTTTATAAATAGTAATTACCTTATAAAACTATTTTAATTAAACTATCTGGGTATTTAACAAATAGACCATGCCTATTTCAATTTTAGCCTAAATTGATTAATCACTCTCTATTAAACCAGCCCAAACCTGATTAAATCAAGCCTAAATACTCCAAGCCCAAATCCATTAATCCCCCGACCCAGTGTCTTGTTTAATCTAGACCATTGATCAATTTTTTATCAACGGACCAGATCCTCCCTTTCCATAATTAAACTAATAGTCTACCCCCTCCCCTGCCCAAACCCTCATTCTCTCATTTCTCCTCTCACACTTCGCCGCCATCTCCTCTCTTCTTCTCTCAAACGCTCACTGCCCTAACCCTAATTCCCCCTCGACGGTGCTCTCATGTCGTCGACTATGGGCGTTTACCACCATCCTCCAGTCTTAATGGCTCTTCTGTGCCGGGATTCCTGATTTCTTTGAGGTCCTCAAGGGACCAGTGGCCATTCCACTCACCCCTGGGCCTGTGCTTACCATTATTAGGCCATCATGGCTCGATCGAGTAAGATCTTTCCTTTTTCCGGCTAAACCTATGGGTTTCTAAGTCGGTCTCTCTAGTTCTGGGTTATTTTCTAGAAAACTCTAACCTCTTCTATTGTACCTCTTAGATCTATAACAGATCTGGGGTCTTTTTGAGCTGTTTTCATTTGTTTCATGAAAAACCTTTCGATTTCTCAAAGCGTCGCTTTATTTTTCCTTTAGCGTTCTTGAAACTTTTGTTCAAAATATATTTCTGGTCTTTTAATGTTGTTCCCTGATGTTTAAAACGAACTTTTCTTAAAATTGATTTTTAGTCATAACTTTTTATCATAAAACCTTAATTTTAACACTTGTTATAATTCTGAGTCTGTCTTTGGTAATATGTTTGTGTGCTTGTTTCTCATGAACACTCTGAGCTTCTGTGATTTTACCCTATTATGTTCAATAGGGTTTCTGATTCTTGCTTCTTCCACTTATATTATGTTTATTCTGTTAATTCCTCTAATCAGTTCTATCTTCTCTAGTTGAATCCTTGATTCTATGTGATTCTTACTTTACTATGTTTCTGATTTTTACTTCTTCTTGCCTATTATGTGTTTATTTCATTTGTTCATAGAAATTTTGTGTTAATTCTCCCCTTAATCAGTATTGTTCCTATTTGAATCCCTAATTTTATGTGATTAACACCTTTTACTGATTTCCTGTGATGATATCTTTTACTAATTTCCGACCTCTAAGTTATTTTCTTGCCTTATTTTATGGTTGACTATACTGTTAATTGATTCTTATTATATTTCCTTAATTAGAACCTTATGTACCTAGTCCTAATTACCTGTTTTGTACTTGCACTGTTTGAATTGTTTCCTTATCTGTTATGCTCCAGTTACACATTGATTTCTTTCCTTATTTGTTACTTGTTCTTACCGTTTGAAGTTGACTCCCTTAATCAAGGGAGTACTTGCACTGATTTTACTCTAATTGGTTCTGAGTTCCATAATTTACTGCCTAATTGTGATTCTTACCTTATTCTACCTAGTTTTAAACTACTATATATATATATATATATATACACACTCACTCGAACAGAATCCACTCAGCACACACGAAAACACTAGTTCAAACTCTATCTCTCACACTCAAAGCTTTCTGCTCTCTTTCTGTATCACTTACTATTACTCTAAGTTAGCCGGAAGCAAGTGAAGGCTAACTATTGTGCTATCATGTCCCTTCACTTTTGTGGTTGTTGTCTCTTTACTGGTATGTTCTGATTTTTAATTCAAGTCCCAAAACCAATATGTTTCTTTTACTGCTTCAGTTTATCATGTTCCTAATCTGTTTCTATCTATTGTTTTGCTGTTCAACATGTAATTGACCTCCTTGCATCATTGCTTCATCTAGTATGCTATTTATGTCTTACCTCTTTAGGGTTAGCATGTTCTTATAAACTTGTAATCTGTCTCAATGTAACTCTACTCTGTTTTGATGCTTATGTACTGGTTGCCTAGTTCTGGTGTGCACCTATTGATTTGTTACCCTAAGTTGTCTTGATGCTATGCTCAATCATGTTTAGTATTAAATCCTATACTATATTATCTCCCAACCCCATGAATCCCCTAAAGCACTTCTGATTCTGTGACTTTGTTTTAATTAGCACTCCCGAATCTGTGTCTTACTACTTGCACTAATTTCCAAGGACCCCTGTTTGTTATGTGTTCACCATACCTGCTCTACTTGTCCCCAATCCCCAGTTATCCTTGTGTGAAGGTTTGTTCTCTGAGTATTGTTGAACTTGTTTGACTGACCTGCTGTTTGTTTAAACTACACAACTGTTTTCAAAAGCTGTTTTACTAAACAATTCTCCTATTTTATAAAACTACTTCAACTCGGTCTCTTTTTTCAAATAATGCTTTCCTGTTAAACCTTTTCAAAACTATGTCAAGCACACTCTCTCTACTCTTAGATCCTTAAGTTCTACCCCTCCAGTGTATGACTGCCTTGGGATTCCTGTGAGATCCCTCTGAACTCTGATGCACTGGGGCTGGCACTTCCACACTGCACTTACTCAATTATGATTGTGAAATCTGGGTATGAGCACTGCCCGGGATCCCTTGAGGTCTTTAGGGAACTCTGACACACCCGGATATGAAAAAGGCTATGAAACATTTGGGCATTTGAGGTTCTGAGAATCTGGTCCTGTTTTCAGGCTCCCTATAGTGTAACTTCTTATTTTTCTTTATCAATTTATGTAATTCATTCACATTGGTTTGTAATAATTGTTGTAAATGAATATTGGGGATTGATAGTGAAAGGGGAGGGTAGCCATGTCTGTTGTCGATATCAATGGGGTAGAAACCATGCCTTAGACTTACATTTCTATGTGCGGNAAGCATGTCATGCATTAGATATCATGTTCTTAGGTTTACTGTTTCAGCATCTCATTTGACATTATTTTCATCACTTAGAAATCCTGCTTCTAGGCTAAATAACAACATTAACATGAAAACTGTTGCTACTGCATATTCTGAAATCATGTTGTAACTTTCTGTGCATCTAGAAATCATGTTTTTTTAGGAATTTTGCATATAAATCATTCTGCATCTTATAATGTTCATTCTAGATACCCTGTTTTAGGATCTCACTAAGTCACACCTAGCTAAACTACTGATGCATGAAAAAGAGACATAAGACAGTCTCACATATCATTATCCTGTGTTAGTAAAACTGGTAATAACCCATGTGTCTTTGCAACACTTAGAGCAACATGCTTTAGGTAAAGCAACTTCTAAACTATTTTAATAATTTTGGTAACTATTGTGTATTCCTCCCCATGCCTAGGCAAGACTTAGGTAACCAACCTTTATTAAACTGGAAAACTGCTGCTTTTGTGTTTACTGCTAAATGGTTAACAGGCTTAAAAATCAGTAGGCAAACTGATTAGGGCCCTTGCTTCTGGGTTTATAAAATTGAAACTGCATATCTTCTGTGTTTTGATATTCACTTAGACATCATGTTTTAGGATCCTGTTTAATAATACTTCCCTTGTTTGCATTTTGAGTCGTGCTGATTACATGAATTATCTGTGGAGGTAAATCTGAGCCTCTTAATTGCTGTTTCCTGCCTTTATCTTCCAAAATCCTATTTGTTCTTGTTTGTCGCCTAGTATTTCCTCCTTTTAAACCTTAGGGGTCTGTCTAGAACTGCCTATAGGTAGATGTCCTAATCTCTTCCAGGACCATTAAGAAGGGACGGGTAACAGGACGCATAAGGGTCGTTAAATAAACTCGCTTAATAACCACTAAGGGGTGGGAAAGGGTAGACATGGATATGATGACATGTGCGCTAATGCAACGTGTAGCCTCTCATTGAGGAGTGATTACCGGGTTTTCATGGATATGATACTATAGGATAAACAACCTAGGACCCCCTATCTTTAGCATATATGTGTGCTTAGACTGCGAATCTTCTCAAAAACCTTTATTTGTTTACCTATGTGCTTTTNAGTTGTGGACTTCGAGGGGTGCCTAACACCTTCCCCTTGAAGTAATTTCAAGCCCTTACCCTATCTCTGGTTATCCAATCTGTGTTTGTAAATGACCCTTAGTAGGTGCCCTAACGCACCTTAATTCGTTAGGTGACGACTCTTCAATTCCTTACCCCTTTCCCAAAAGGAAACGAGTTGTCCCAATAATGTTGAATACCCTGACTCCAAAAGGAGAGGGAGAAGGGAGGGGGGCGTGACAGAGTGGCGACTCTGCTGGGGATATATCTAGGCTTTTACCATTTCAAACCGCTTTGGGAACTTGTCTTTACTTTGTTAATACTTGTGACCTTTCCCTTTGCCCCTTTATGTGCAATTAATTGTTTATCTCTTTCAAGTACTTGTTCTTTTCAAAATCAAAACTGACATGTTTCTTTTTGTTTTCCTTTGTAACTGCTTTTCAATCATAACTGTTGTATTTGCCGCTTTCATAACGTGCAAATACATGACAACATGCTTTTATTGCTCATTTATAGTTGCATAATCATGCTCAACATCATATTCCACTCGTGGCTATACAAATCCTATAGCAACGCTTGATGAGTGGTTGTGCTCTTCCATTTTATATCACCCCTAAATTCGAAAAGGCTTATTTGTGATAAAACTAGTCGATCAGCGGTGCAGTCGACGGTTCCGTGTCTTTCCCCCTCAAGTTGTCCGCTTGAGGGTACCAGTCTAAAACCCCATAAAAACCTTACTCTGTTATATTGTACATGCATCATGGTCAAACCTATCCGGGTTAATGTGTCGTCCGCACAATAACCCTTTAATACAGCCTTATCCAAAAGTCCACCGGGTTTTTCATAATCCCAACGGACGCAATCACATTTTGTGCATTTATTTGGAGAACTAAATGCCTGTATACTAATCATAAGTGTATAAATAGTCGAGTCTGGGGGGGCTAAGGGTCTCACCTTATCTATTTTGCAGAAAATGAGGCACGAAGTCCCCAGGTTCGGCACGGTCCAAAGAATACCACCATTGTTGCTGGATTGGTGGGAAGACCTTTCGCCAAGTGACAAAGATATCTGTTGTTGGGCATGCACGACCTGGGGAATCTGATTGACTGAGCCAAGAAGATCGAGTCTGGGGAAGGTCCTTCTAGGACCAAGTAGTCTAGGTTTCCTTTTCATTGCTTTTTTCAAATGTAATAAGGCCAAGTGCCATTAGTGACTTTATTTCCTGCTTATTATTTTAGTGTCGTTTTGGATTCGTCTATTTTACATTAATGAAATGAGTCATTTTGGCATCTAAGTTCTCCAAATCAACTTGTCACTAGGCCTACCTCGGGCACAACGAGGCTCCCAAGTTAGGACACGATTTTATTCCTGCACTATGTGTTTACTGCAATATTTTCTCATGATCCTCACTGACTTGGATACCTTTTATTTTTGTTTTTGTTTCTTTATTTTGATTATTTCCCCTCCCCAAAGGTTGGTTCGTGCATTCTGGCATCATCGTCATACTATACAAGATCCAGGGGCCCTCCGCCTTCTCCTCCTCCTAGCCCACCTAAGGAAAAAAGCAAAGGCAAAGGCAAAATGGAAGATTCAAGCAACATCAGACAAGAAAACACAATGCCAGTGGAACGAACAGAAGCCACTGAAAATCAAGGCACTCAAGTTCAGAATGAGGCTATGTCACAACTCGAGCAAAGGTTGTTGAAACTCCAAGGGGATCTTGAGCATGTCCGGAACTTGGCAAATTTATACTTCTCACTCAGTGTCTCAGATGTCATTAAAAATCCCATACCTCCTCAGAACACCCCAAACAAAAAAAATCCTCCCACAACTAATCATCATACAACTCCACCGAAAAATCAAATTATCCCACCACAGCACCAGCACAACACTTGCCACACCGCGAGAAACACCCCACTGATCATCCCTGAGACTCTACCTCACTCCACCCAACATGTTGCTTACACACCTGAATCCAGTGAGAAGAATATGCTCATTAAGAATTTGGCCGAGGAACTCAAGAAGCTGACTAGTCGAGTTCGGGGCGTTGAAGGAAGCAATGGAGTCGAAGGGTTGAACTACGAAGATCTCTGCATACAGCCCGATGTTGAACTACTGGAGGGTACAAACCTCCTAAGTTCGAAATGTTCGATGGTACAGGTGATCCTAGGGTCCATCTGAGGACCTATTGTGATAAACTGGTTGGAGTAGGGAGAGACGAGAAGATTCGCATGAAATTGTTCATGAGGAGCCTCATGGGAGATGCTTTATCTTGGTACATCAGCCAAAACCCTAAGAAGTGGTTCGAGTGGGTAAGTATAGCATCAGACTTCATGGACCGGTTCAAGTTCAATACGGAGAATGCACCAGATGTGTTCTACATCCAGAACCTTAAAAGAAGCCCCCGAAACTTTTCGCGAGTATGCCACTCGCTAGAGATCTGAAGCAGCCAAGGTCAGGCCTGCCCTAGATGAAGAACAAATGAACAAATTCTTCGTCCGGGCACAAGACCCACAGTATTATGAGAGGCTAATGGTGATTGAGAACCACAAATTCTCTGACATCATCAAACTGGGTGAGAGAATTGAAGAAGGTATCAAGAGTTGAATGGTCACTAACTTTGAGGCACTACATGCCACCAAAAAAGCCCTGCAGTCTGGTGGTATATCCAAGAAGAAAGATGCAGGAACGGTAATAGTTGCACAGGGACCCAAATCCCCGTTGGTATACCGAACTTCCCCACTCACCTATCAAGCACCCTCGTCCATCTATCCGTCAGCACCTCCACCAACATATCAGCCATCTCCACCGTCTACATATCAGCCTACTTCCCCCAGATATTCCAAACCAGCTCCTGTTTATCATACCTACAACTCTCAGCCATCTCACTTCCAATCACCCCCTGCTCGCCAAAATTTCCCGAGACCTCATCCCAACTTTGATCGCAGACCTCCTAAACAATACACTGCCATTGCTAAAACTATCGACCAGCTGTATGAAAGATTAAAAGTTGTTGGTTATGTCACTCTTATTCCTGCTATAACCCCTGAAGATCCATCCCAATGGGTCAATCCAAACAAGACCTGTGCATACCATTCCATCATGACGGGGCATATAATTGATGAATGTCTCTCATTTAAAGATAAGATCAAGTCTATGATTGATAACAAGGTCATCAAAGAAAAGGAAGTTGCTCCAATGTTCGCAACAATACGCTTCCAGACCAAAGGGGTGTCAACATGATAGAGATAGAAGAAGATTGGGACCCAGAGGGGTCGATCGGGTTAATTATAGAAGGTGATGACCCAAAGAAGCCAGTAGTCACTCTTAATCCCATCATAGTCTAGATTCAGCCATCCGAAGACGTCGAGGTAACTGCGTCACAATCCACTCACTACTCTAACTTAGAGGTCGACAACATTACCTTTCCTTTCGTGAATCA
>ML412160.1:0-24055 GCA_005239525.1 Nicotiana knightiana | reverse complement strand
TGTTAATCAATTAGGGCCAATTAACTTCTTAACCCAAGTTAAACTGATTCAATTTGATTAATTTAAACTAATGACGTGAAATCAGAAGCTTGGTTAATTCATTAAGATCAGGTTAGCTAATTAATCCTAACTAGTTGTCCTGGACATGTCTTAGGACTTAATTAGTTTTTTAAGAGACTATTAGACTAGGTTAATCTATTGAACAAGTGATTGTGGGAAATTATTGTTAACTAAATTAGTCTTGATAAATCAAGGTTAAATCATGACTAAACATTGTTTTAGAACTGAGTTTTAGCCTAATTGGTTCATTAATTTCTCATTATTGACTGATTTCAACTTGTTTAGGATTTTGGTCGATTAATGAGAGTTAATTAATTTGTTAAAATTAGTCAGTTTTCTTGTATTAAACATGTTTAAGTTTCACTTGAACGTATGAGGAGTCAGTCTGTTTGAGTTAGTTGAATATACCAATCTTAAACTAAAAGTTGAAATTTAAACTGTGATTAATTGGAAGTAAATCATATAATTGAGACTAATCAGAGGCATCAAAATCAAGGCTAAATCAAACGACGGCTTCAAACAAAACATGAACAAAACAACAAAACATGAACAAAAACAACCAATAGGGGCTGTTTTTACAACACAACATTTTAAACTATGAATTCAGGGATTTAATCGATCAGTTGTTCATGCTCGTTTATTGACAGAATTTAACAAGATAAAAATGTCCGGAAATTAACAGAGAAAGGAAACTAACTAAACAAAACCTAATGCTAATCTTGGTCATGCAAATTACTACATTTAACAGTTAAATCATACAAAATAGTGACAAAATCTAAACTAAATGCATTTGGAAAAAACGGAAAACATGAAAAAGGAAAAATAAAGGGAATCAGTAAGCATCTAAGGCCTATTTATGCTGACGAATCAAGACACATAGAAAAGAAATGGGAGTACCCCTTTGAGGGGTCTGGATGAACTACGGCGACTAACTGGAGTTAAGCCGGACTACGACGACTTTCAAAAGTGACCCTTACTCACATGAATCGACGGCTCTTGTCAAAAGCCATCGACTCATGTGAGTTTGAGTCACAGAGCCGCCCGGATTCGCCATTAGCAAACATTACAGTTCTGACCGCTTCTTAGATCTGGAATTGACGGGATTCGAGTGGGTTTTTAGGGAAGCTGGTGGTGGGATGGGGTTAAGGGGAAGGAGAAGACCATAGGGTGAAGGTTTGGGGGTGATTGGAGGAGGTCCGGTGGCCGGACGGCGGTGGGATTCTAGGGCGGCTAGGGTTTTTAGAGAGAGGAGAGAGAGAGAGCCGGGTGGAGGGGGGGTTAGGATCTGTGAAATGAAGGGGGTGGGGTGTGATTTGGACATATATATAGTTCAGGGGTGTGGGGTTCGGAACCGTTGGATCGAAAGGATCCAACGATCGGGGTTTAATGGGGCGAAACAGTGTCGTTTGGTTGTTATGGGGGACAGGCCGGGTTAAGGGGTTTGGGCTGGGTTGTTTGGTGTTAGGGAGAAAGGATTTGGGCCTGGGCAGCTCTGGCCCAGGTCTGATTTTAAATCCCTTTATTTAACTAAAATCAATTAGTTAAATTCAACTCTAATTTAAACCAAGGAATGTAGTAACTAACTTAATCCTTATTTATTTACAGATTAATCAAGAATGACATGACCAATTCTAGATTCCTAATTCAACCCGTGTTTTATCGAATAAAAGATGATTAATTTATATAGTAATTAGTTATTAAAACTACATTACGTCAGATACTCGTCATTTGTCTACCATTTAAATAATTATAACCAATAACTTCATAATGTAGAATTTCAATGATTTTGAAAGATGAATTATGGATATGCAAGCAATGCAGATAATTCACAATTAATTACTGAAGAATCAATCAATATTCATAACATCAATTGATTTATTGGGATTTTTATAGGACGATACGTCGAGTAAAAATCACATGCACACATGTACTATCTTGTATACTTTGTCAGTTCTAACCCTATGCCCCACGTGGATTTCTACCTTCTCATGTTGACCCTTGGTTTGTACTGCCTCGATGTTGACCCTTGATTTGTACTATCTCGAGGTTGAGGATCCTCGACGTTGCCCTCAATGCCGAGTTCGGGACTTCGACCCTTTACCTTCATCGAAGAGGTCATGAAATCTGGCTCTAAGATATTAGCCGCATACAATCTTTATGTGTTTTATGAGGATAAAAATGAACTAAAGTTAGTACAAAAGTTAGTACCATATTTTGTCAATTTGCCACTCCCAAAACAAGATAATTAACTTAAATGTCAGTACAAGTTCTACAAACTAAAAAAAAATAGTTCGATGATAAGTAGATATTGAGTTGGCATTAATTTCCACATTAATACAAATGATACTGATATTAGCTATTATAAACTGTCTATTTGTGCGAATCATGCAGATACAAACAAAGTATAATAAGTACAACGTCAATACAAACCCAAGTTTGTAACTGATAATTAAAAGATATGAACTGACTTCAATGATACATTATCTAGTGGTTTATGAGGATAACTGGAGATAAGATTAGAGTTATATTTTTTTTCCTGATTAGTAGGAATTTGAAGTTAGTTTAGATGCTACAAAATTTCTTTTGTCCTTGTGCTCCCAAGTCAATTGTTTACAGGTAAAAGACTAAAATTAGTGTTATGTCATAAGATAAAATCAGTATCGGACAAGAAGTTAGTAGCATTTACCACGAGTTCCTCCGATTTCAAATACTAGTTTATGGACACGTGTGTTGCACGTGTGTCCCATACGAATTAGTAAGAACTTTTAAACTATATAGATAATATCAAAACATATGTAAGTAAATAGTAACTGAAATTTGAAAGGAAAGTACAAATAGTATGGAGTTACACGTGATCAATTGAATTGGTATAACCTTTTTTTTTTGTAGTGCTAATATATCAAAAATTTTGTGTGACATTTTCTTTTTTGATATCTAAAGAACACATAGTATAGATGTGAATATTACTAACTCCATCTATGTTTATAAATGCTTCACGTCTTAAAGTTTGCATCTTGTCTTTAAGAAACTGTAGCCTCCTCCTTTTTACGATCATATACTGTAACGACCCGACTGGTCGTTCCGTAAGATTAACCCTGTTTCCCATGTTTCAGCTTTAGCATGTGTTATTTAACCAAATTATGATGTGTTGGGTTGGTTGATTCGGGCCCGGAGTGGTCGTGGTGAGAAATGAGACACAATATCTTATGTTGGCCTTATGGTTGGAAAAGTCAACCGGGAGTTGACGATTAGGTTAACGACCTCAGAATGTAGATTTTAGGGCTCATATAGCTTCGTTAGGTGATTTGGGACTTATGAGTGTGTTCAGAATGTGGTTTGGAGATCCGGAGTAGAGTTAGGCTTGAATTGGTGAAATTGAGTTTTTGGCAATTTCCGGTCGGCAGTGGAAAAATTAACTATCAGGGTCGAAAGGGACTTCCGAAAGTTGGAACAGGTTTGTAGGGTCACTATGGATGTGTGTGTAAATTTTCAGGTCATTCGGACGAGTTTGGGTAGTTTCGGCATTGTTGGTTATTTTGGAAAAGTTTGAAAATCCTTAGGCTTGAATCATGGGTTTATTTGATGTTTCAGAGTTATTTTGGGTGTTCCGAGAGTTTGACTAAGTTCGGGTGATCATTTGTGACTTGTGGGTACCATTCGGTGAGGTCCTGAGGCCCTAGGGATGAGTTCAGATGGTTAAGGGAGGATTTTTGGGCCTTAGAGGGTTGCTGGTGTGATCTGTTCTGTGATTTCCGCAGATGTGGAGGGTGGCCGCAGGTGCGGTCACCGCAGATGCGAATTGGGCATCGCAGGTGCGGAAATGGCTAAGGGGGAGAAGGACCGCAGATGCGGACGATTGGCCACACCTACGAAGTCGCAGGTGCGGTAGATGAAGTGTAGGTGCGGAGTTGGCCTTTTAATGAAATCTCGCACCACATGTGTGGTGGTCACTTGGTAGAACGTATAAAAGGATGCCTTTGCGGTTTTTTCTTAGATTTCACCATTTTTTAAGATGTGTGTGTAGCTTTTTGAGGGATTTTGAAGAGGGGTTCAAGGGAAACACATTGAGGTAACGTGTTTTAACCTAATACTTGATTCTATGTTGGCATTTCACTGATAAATCACGAAATTTGTGGGATTTAATGGTGTAATTTGAGGGGTTAGGGCTTGGAAATTGGAGACCTTTAATTGTGGATTTGAGGAGCCATTTGAAGTCTGATTTTGATGTTCTTGGTATGCATACACTCGTGGGAGGATGAGGATTCTTGTGATGTGATTTTTATCGAATTCTAAGACGTGGGCCCGGGGGTTGGATTCGGCCAATTTTGAGATTTTTGGTTGAATTTGATAATTTTCGAGTGGGCTTCGTTCCTTACAAATATATTAATGATATAAATCTGATTTTTGGTATATTTAGAGCAATCAGAGGCCGAGTCTTGAGGCAAAGGCATTGAGGACTAGGATTTTAGCCGGTTTTGAGGTAACTAATGTTTCCAAACTTGGTTCTGAGGGTTCGAAACCCCGAATTATATGCTATATGATATAATTTAGGTGACACACATGCCAAGTGACGGGCGTGCGGGCGTACACCGAATGATTTGTAGCCTGGCTCATCCCATGGCACCGTCTAGTAGCTATTTCAAATTGATATCCGCACTTTTATTGATGTGGTTAAGGTGAGCATGCTAGAAATCATACTAAGTCAAATACTAGGGCTTCACGCCGAAAATGCTGAGACCCGAGTGGTCGTATATTGCTGTCTCCTTATGTGTTTATTTGTTCGCATATCATTTCATGCCTCAATCTCGGTAATTGTTAATTTTAAATATTTATCATTGTTTCGGGCTATTTCATGCATCTGTGAGCCCATGTGAGTGAGACTGGAGAGTAATGACTGAGTGAGGCCGAGAGCCTGTTATTGAAACAGTTATGAGATCAGACTGCACCCCGTAGCGATACTCTAATCATGCCTTCGTTGGCTTGATATAGCACTTGGGCCAATAGGAGCCCCTCTAGAGTCTTTACACCCCCAGTGAGTGCATTGATATTGAGGGATTATCTTTCCTACATAGGATCTTGTCTGAAGTTGATGATATATGGGAGATGGATCGTCCCTTGACATGGATCTTGTCTGAGTGTTGTATTCCGGAGATGGATCTCCTACGTGGGGGCTAGATTGTCCTTTTCCTCAGTACTGAGTTGCCATAGTCACCAGTGTTTATGTATATTCCGGGATGGATTTTCTCTGGGAATGAGATCCATATACAGTATTGAGTGGACTTCTGTATGAGAGCTGTGAGCACTATGTACATTTCCACACTGTTGATACTTTGGCATGTAGATTACTGAGATATACCTAGGTTACTTATCATATCGGTCATATTTTGTTCTCATAATCTGTTGGAATTGTGAGCATGCCTAAATTATGTGTACTATTTTCATTACAATTATTGAGGTTTAGTCCGTCACTACCTCTCAGCCCATAGTTTGGGTTCGTTACTTCTGATTTAGTTTACTCACGTTACCCCCTGCACCTTGTGTGTATATCCAGGTTCATCCCAGCCGGGTAGCAGTGGTTGATTGGTTGACAGAGTTCCCTGGAGTCTTCGAGGTAGCAGTTGGCGATCACATCCTCGATTTCTCCTTCTTTATCCTCCTGTCGCATTTATATTATTTCAGACTATGTTGTCTATTTTGTATTTCGGCACTTCTATCTTGTAGTAGCTCATGATTTAGTGACACTAGATCTGGGATCGAATTTTTAATTATGTTTTAAATGATGATAAACGTTTAAATGGATTTTAATGACATCTTTGGCTACTAAACTTATGAATTTTCAAAAAATAACTTTAATCCAAATGGACTGTGTGACTTGCCTGATTCCACAACAGGCGCCATCACGATCGGGTGTTTTCGGGTTGTGACAAGTTGGTATCAGAGCCCTAGGTTAAATACGTCTCGCCAGTGATGAGCAAGTTTAGTAGAGTCTTGCGGATCGTTACAGAGACGTCTGTACTTATTTTCGAGAGGCTATAGAACCCTTAGGAAAAATATCATATTCTTGAATTCTGTCGTGCGATCTGTTGATTTCTGTAACTAAACTTCTGTTGTTTTCATTCTCTCATAGATGATGAGGACTCGCGCTACCGATCAGGGTGACCAGACACCAGCTAGACCAACAAGAGGTCGAGGCCACGGTCGAGGCCGTGGCAGAGGGAGGGGTGCAGCCCGTGCAGCAGCCGGGGCAGTACCTGTGGACCCTCCTATTATTCAGGATCAGGTCCCCACCGCAGATGTTCTAGCAAGATCGGCTCAAGCACCGATAGTGCCTATTGCGATTCCGGGTCTTCAGAAGACCCTAGCTCAGATTATGACGGTGCACACCAGTCTTGCATAGGCAGTCGCTATGTCTACTACTGTCGCTACTTCTCAGGCCGGGGGAGGCACTCAGACTCCAGCTGCCCCGACACCTGAGCTGGTTACCCAAGGGCTTCAGACACTAGGGGCAGCTCCAGCCCAGCCGGTTGCCCCAGCCCAGGATTTTGTGGTCCCATCTTTGGAAGACGATGAGCAGTGCAGTTTGGAGAGATTTAGTAGACTTCAGCCTCCGACTTTTGGGGGTACTGAGGGCGAGGATGACCAGGGCTTCTTAGACAAGTGTCATAGGATTCTTCACACAACAGGGATATTGGAGGCCAGTGGGGTCCCATTTACTACCTTCTAGTTCTCAGGAGCTGCACTCGCTTGGTGGGAGGCCTATGAGAGGCGTAGACCTGTTGATGCAGCGTCCCTTACATGGCGTGAGTTCTCCATTTTTTCATGGAGAAGTATGTACCGCAATCTTGCAGGGAGGAGCTGTGCAGGGAGTTTGAGCACTTGCGTCAGGGGGACATGACTGTGACGCAGTATGAGATGAGGTTCTCCGAGTTAGCTCGTCAAGATATTTGGCTAGTTCCCACAGATAGGGAGAGGATCAGGATGTTCGTTGATGGCCTCACTTATCAGCTTTAGATGTTTTTGACCAGGGCGAGGGTATCTGGCGCTTTATTTGAGGAGGTGGTTGACATTGACAGAGAGATTGAGCCAGTTCGCCGCTAGGAGTGAGTCGAGAGGGAGGCCAAGAGGCCTCGAGGGTCTAGTAGCTTTGGTGGTGTTCATTCAGGAGGTCAGTCTCAGCACAGTAGAGGTTGTTCATTTAGGCCTCCTAAGCCAGTCTGCCCAGCCTACAGTGGCGCATCATCGGGGCATGGTCCCCGCAGCTCTCATCTGAGCCGTTCCACATTCAGTTCTCTTCCATCCCAAAGTTCATCTCGGCCACCATCAGTTCAGGGTTCCTCGGCGGATGGTTCTTCTAGTGGTTATTCTGGTTCTATAGTTTCCCTTCAATCCCCACCATCATTTGCTGAGAGGGGTTGCTTTAGTGTGGTGATCCGGGTCATATCAAGAGGTTTCCTCCCTGTCTTTTGGGTGGTTCATTCCAGCAGGGGAGCCGGCCTTCAGCTTCAGCACTAGTGACTGCACCACCTGCCCAGGCAGCTAGGGATAGGGCCTAGTCAATTAGAGGTTGCCTTAGAGGGGGAGGTCGATCAAGTGGAAGCAAGGATCGATTTTATGCACTTCCAGCCAGACCAGATGCTATGGCCTCAGATGCAATAATTACAGGTATTGTTTCAATATGTCGTTGAGATGCTTCCGTGTTATTTGATCCAGGTTCCACATATTCTTATGTTTCATCATACTCTGCTAATTTTATGGATATGCATCGTGAGTCCTTAGTTATATCTGTTTATGTGTCGACTTCGGTTGGTGATACTATTATTGTGGACCGTGTTTATCGGTCATATGTGATATCTATTGGGGGTCTGGAGACCCGAGTGGATTTGTTATTGCTTAGCATGGTTGACTTTGATGTGATATTGGGCATGGATTGACTGTCTCCATGCCATGCTATTCTAGATTGTCACGCTAAGTCTGTGACTTTAGCGATGCCAGGATTTTTGAAAGTTGAGTGGAGAGGTTCTGTTGAGTATGTTCCTAGTAGGGTGATTTCTTATCTGAAGGCTCGACGTATGGTAGAAAAAGGGTGTTTATCATATTTGGCTTTTGTGAGGGATGTCAGTGTTGAGACTCCCACTATTGATTCTATTCCTGTGGTCCATGATTTTCCGGACGTGTTTCCTGCTGACCTGCCAGGCATGCCACCTGACAGGGATATTGATTTTGGTATTGATTTGGTGCCGAGCACCTAGCTTATTCCACCGTATCATATGGAACCAGTGGAGTTAAAGGAATTGAAAGAGCAGTTTTAGGAATCCCTAGATAAGGGGTTCAGTCGGCCTAGTGTGTCATCTTGGGGTGCACCGGTGTTGTTTGTGAAGAACAAAGATGGTTCCATGAGAGTGTGTATTGACTACAGGCAGTTGAACAAGGTTACAGTCAAGAATAAGTATCCTTTGCCTCGTATTGATGATTTGTTTGAAAAACTTCAGGGAGCTAGGGTATTCTCTAAGATTGATTTGAGATATGGGTATCATTAGCTGAAGATTCAAGATTCTGATATTACCAAGACAGCTTTCAGGAATCGTTATGGTCACTATGAGTTTATGGTGATGTCTTTTGGGCTGACCAATGCCCCAGCAGCATTCATGCATTTGATGAACAACGTATTTCAGCCGTACTTCGATTCTTTTGTTACTGTGTCATTGATGGCATCCTGGTATATTCTTGTAACTAGGAGGAGCACGCTCAACATCTAAGAGTTATTTTACAGGAATTGAGGGAGGAGAAGCTTTATGCAAAGTTCTCCAAGTGTGAGTTTTGGCTTGGATTAGTAGCTTTCCTGAGGCACGTGGTGTCCAGTGAGGGTATTCAGGTTGATCCGAAGATGATAGAGGTGGTACAGAGTTGGCCCAGACCATATTCAACTACAGAGATTAGGAGCTTCCTTGGTTTGGCATGATATTATCGTCGTTTTGTGGAGGGGTTTTCTTCTATTGCTTCGCCCTTGACCAAATTGACCCATAAGGGTGCTCCGTTCAGGTGGTCGTACGAGTATGAGGAGAGCTTTCAGAAGCTCAAGACTGCATTGACCTCAGCTCCAGTGTTAGTATTTCCATCAGCTTCAGGCTCTTATACCGTATATCGTGATGCCTCGAGGATGGGCATCAATTGTGTTTTGATGCAGGGGTAGGGTGATTGCCTACGCCTCGCGCCAGTTGAGGACTCATGAGAAGAATTACCCAGTGCATGATCTCGAGCTAGAAGCCATTGTTCATGCCTTGAAGATCAGGCGTTATTATTTGTACGGGGTGCATTGTGAGGTTTTTACTAATCACTGTAGTCTGCAGGATCTGTTTAAGAAGAAGGGTTTGAATTTGCATCAGAGGATATTGTTGGAGCTTCTCAAGGACTATGATATCACTATTTTATACCAATGTAGTGGCCGATGCCTTGAGTCGCAGAGCAGAGAGGTTGGGGAGTCTAGCATATCTTCCAGAAGCAAAGACCATTAGCACTTGATGTTCAGGCAGTAGTAGGCCAGTTAGTGAGGTTGGATCTATCAGAGCCCCGCCGGGTATTAGCTCATGTAGCTTGCAAGTATTCTCTTTATGACCCGATCAAAGAGAGTCAATATGATGACCCACACTCTCTCATTCTTCAGGACAGGATCTGACAAAGTGATGCCAGGGATGTAGTTATCGGTGATGATGGGGTTATGAGGATGCATGGTCGGATTTGTGTGCCTAGTGTGGATGGGCTTCGAGAGTTGATTCTAGCAGAGGCTCATAGCGGGTGGTATTCCATCCATCCGGGTGCCGTGAAGATGTATCAGGATTTGAGACAACATTATTGGTGGAGGCTGATGAACAAGGATATTGTTGAGTTTGTAACTCGGTGTTTCAACTGTCAGCAGGTTAAGTATGAACACCAGAGGTCAGGTGGGTTGCATCAGCGATTGGATATTCTGGAGTGAAAGTGGGAGCGGATCACCATGGACTTTGTAGTTGGGCTCCCACGGACTTCGAGTAGGTTCGATGCTATATGGGTTATTGTGGATCGGTTGACCAAGTCCACGCACTTCTTTCCTGTTGGTACTACTTATTCTTCGGAGCGGTTAGCTGAGATTTATATCAGGTAGATTATCCAGTTGCATAGTGTTCCAGTTTCTATCATTTCTAACAGAGGTAATCAGTTCTCGTATCAATTTTGGAGGGTCGTGCAGAGAGAGTTGGGTACTCAGGTCGAGTTGAGAACATCATTTCATCCACATACGGATGGGCAGTCAGAGTGCACTATTCAGATTCTGGAGCACATGTTGCGTGCTTATGTCATTGACTTTGGGGGTTTATGGGAGCAGGTTTTGCCACTCGTTGAGTTTGCATATAATAAGTTATCAGTCGAGTATCCAGATGGCTCCGTACAAGGCTTTATATGGGATGAGGTGTAGATATCCAATCAATTCTTTTAAGCCCGGTGAGGCCAGTGTATTGGGCACATACTTGGTACAAGATGCGTTGGATAAGGTGAAGTTGATTCAGGAGCGGCTTCCCACGGCCGCAGTCTAAATAGAAGAGCTATGCGAAGGTCTGGGATGTGTCTTTCATGGTTGAGGAGAAGGTTCTACTGAAGGTGTCACCCATAAAGGGTGTTATGCGGTTCGGGAAGAGGGGCAAGTTGAGTCCCCANGGGCACATACTTGGTACAAGATGCGTTGGATAAGGTGAAGTTGATTCAGGAGCGGCTTCCCACGGCCGCAGTCTAAACAGAAGAGCTATGCGAAGGTCTGGGATGTGTCTTTCATGGTTGGGGAGAAGTTTATACTGAAGGTGTCACCCATAAAGGGTGTTATGCAGTTTGGGAAGAGGGGCAAGTTGAGTCCCAGGTTCATTGGGCCTGTTGAGGTGCTTCAGAGGGTTGGAGATGTGGCTTATTGACTTTCTTTACCACCTATCTTACCGAGTGTCCATCCGGTGTTTCAAGTTTCCATGCTCCAGAAGTATGTTCGTGACCCGTCTCATGTATTGGATTTCAGCTCGGTTCAGCTTGAGGGTGATATGTCATATGAGGTAGAGCTAGGGGCTATATTGGGTCGACAGGTCAGAACGTTGAGGTCTAAGGATATTGCTTCAGTAAAGGTGCAGTGGAGAGGGCATCCGGTGGAGTAGGCCACCTAGGAGACCGAGCGGGAGATGTGGAGCAGATATCCTCACTTATTTAAGACTCCAGGTATGTTCCTAGACCCGTTCGATGATGAACATTTTGTTTAAGAGGGGGAGAATGTAACGACCCGACCGGTCATTCTGTGAGATTAGCCCCGTTTCCCATGTTTCATCTTTAGCATGTGGTATTTAACCAAATTATGATGTGTTGGGTCGGTTGGTTCGGGTCCGGAGTGGTCGTGGTGCGAAACGAGACACTTAGTCTCTTAAGTTAGCCTTATGGTTGGAAAAGTCAACTAGGAGTTGACCATTAGGTAAACGACCCCGGAATGCGGATTTTAGGGCTCAGATAGATCCGTTAGGTGATTTGGGACTTAGGAGTATGTTCAACATGTGGTTTAGAGTTCCGTGAAATTGAGTTTTTGGCAATCTCTGGTTGGCAGTGGAAAAATTAGCTATTGTGGTCGGAATGAATTTCCGAAAGTTGGAAAAGGTTTGTAGTGTCATTTTGGATGTATGTGTAAATTTTTTCATTCGGACAAGTTTTGGGTAGTTTCGGCATCGTTTGTGATTTTGGAAAAGTTTGAAAATTCTTAGGCTTGAATCATGGGTTGATTTGATGTTTCGGTGTTATTTTGGGTGTTCCGAGGGTTCAACTAAGTTCAGGTGATCATTTGTGACTTGTGGGTACAATTAGTTGAAGTCCCGAGGGCCTCCGGATGAGTTCAGATGGTTATTAAAGGAGTTTTTGGCCTTAGAGGGTTACTGGTGTGATTTGTTTTGTGATTTCCGCAGATGCGGACGGTGGCCGCAGGTGCGAATTGGGCATCGCATGTGTGGAAATGGCTAAGGGAGAGAAGGCCCGCATATGCGGACGATTGGCCGAACCTGCAAAGTCGCAGGTGCGGTAGATGAAGCGTAGGTGCGGAGTTGGCCTTTTAATGAATCTCGCCGGTGCACACCTGGGACCGTCGGTGCGGGGCCTCAAGTGCGAGAGATGTTTCGCAGGTGCGGTGGTCACTGGGAAGAAAGTATAAAAGGATGCCTTCGCGAATTTTTCTTATATTTCACCATTTTCGAAGACGGGTTTGGAGCTTTTTGAGGGATTTTGAAGAAGGGTTCAAGGGAATCACACTGAGGTGACGTTTTTGAACCTACTACTTGATTCTATGTTGGTATTTGACTAATTGATCACGAAATTTGTGGGATATAATGGTGTAATTTTAGGGGTTAGGGCTTGGAAATTGGAGACCTTTAATTGGGGATTTGAGGGGTCATTTCAAGTCCGATTTTGATGTTCATGGTATGTATAGATTCATGAGAGGATGAGGATTCTTGTGATGTGATTTTTATCGAATTTCGAGATGTGGGCCCAGGGGTTGGGGTTGGCCAATTTCGGGATTTTTGGTTGAATTTGATAATTTTCGAGTCGACTTCGTTCCTTAGCGTATATTAATGATATAAATATGATTTTTGGTAGATTTGGAGAAATTTGAGGACGAGTCTTGAGGAAAAGGCATTGAGGGCTAGGATTTTTGCCGGTTTTGAGGTAAGTAACGTTTCCAAAATTTGTTTTGAGGGTTCGAAACCCCGAACTATATGCTATATGATTATAATTTAGGTGACGCACATGCCAAGTGACGGGCGTGCAGACGTGCACCGAGTAATTTGTGTCATGGCTCATCCCATGGCACCGTCTAGTAGCTATTTCGGATTTATATTCGCACTTTTATTGATGTGGTTAATGTGAACATGCTAATCATACTAAGTCAAATGCTAGGGCTTCACGTCGAAAATGCTGAGACCTTAGTGGTCGTTGATGTCTCCTTATGTGTTTATTTGATTTTGTATACTCAGTCCTCTCTAGTATATCATTTTATGCCTCAGTCTCCGTAATTATTAATTTTATACAGTTATCATTGTTTCGGGCTAGTTCATGCATCTGTGAGCCCATGTGAGCGACACTGGAGAGTAATGACTGACTGAGGCCGAGAGCATGTTATTGAGATAGTTGTGAGATCGGACTGCACACCGCAGCGCTACACTGATCATGCCTTCGTTGCCTTGATATAGCGCTTGGGCCAATAGGAGCCCCTCCAGAGTCTTTACATCCCCATTGAGCGTATTGATATTAAGGGATAGATCTTCCTAATTATGGATCTTTCTACGTGGGGGCTGGATTGGCCTTTTTCTCAGTACTGAGTGACTACGGTCACCGGTGTTGATGCGTATTCCGAGATGGATTTTCCCTGGGCCTGAGATCCATATATAGTACTGAGTGGACTTCTGTGTGAGAGCTGTGAGCACTATGTGCATTTCCACAGTGTTGATACATTGCCATGTAGAGTACTGAGATATGCCTGGGTTACTTATCCCATCAGTCATATTCTGTTCTCATTATCTGTTGGAACTGTGAGCATGCCTAAATTCTTTGTACTGATTTCATTATAATTATTGATGTTTACTCCGTCACTACCTCTCAGCCCGTAGTTTGGGTTCATTACTTATTAGTTGGTGTACTCACGTTACCCCCTGCACATTGTGTGCAGATCCAGGTTCATCCAGGCCGGGTAGCAGTGGTTGATTAGTTGACAGAGTTCCCTGGAGTCTTCGTGGGAGCAACTGGCGATCGCAGCCTCGATTTCTCCTTCTTTATCCTCATGTCGCATTTATATTATTTCAAGCTATGTAGTCTATTTTGTATTTAGGCACTCCTATCTTGTAGTAGCTCATTATTCGGTGACACTAGATCTGGGATCAGAGTTTTAATTATGTTTTAAATGATGATAAATGTTTAAATGGATTTTAATGACACCTTTGGCTACTAAATTTACGAATTTTCCAAAAATAACTTTAATCCAAACGGAGTGTGTGGCTTGCATGATTCCACGACAGACGCCACCACGATCGGGTATTTTTGGGTCGTGACACATACCTAGTATTTTGTACGAGCCATGTAGATACCAACAAAGTGCGTTAAGTCCAAGGTCAAGTACAAACCGAAGTTTGTAACTGAAAACTAAGAGATAGGAACAGACTTCAATTCTATATTATCTAGTGGTTTATAAAGATATCTGGAGATAAGAGTAGAGTTATCATTATTTTCCTGATTAGTATGAGTTTGACGTAAGTTATAGATGCTACAGATTGTCCTTGTGCTCCCAAGTCAATAGTTTATATGCAAAAGACTAAAATTACTGTTGGTTATAGCATTTACCACTACTTCAACTTGATTTATTTTAAAAGTCTTAGCGTTTTAGAAAAACAAGAATTTATTTATGTTACACTTTTTGAATATATCTTTATTATTCCCAATTATATATATATATTTCNAATCCAACTTAGAAGGTAGGAGCTTCCCACTTTTAGAATTACTTGTTCTTCGGCACGTGCATTGCACATGAATTCCGGTTTATTCAATACACACATTATTAAACATGTTATCCTTATGCATATATAGGTGCATATATCGACTATCTAAATGAAGAACGAAATGAGACACTTAGCCTCTTAGGATGGTGATTTAGCTCAAAAGTCAACCGGAAGTTAATTTATAGGTAAAGGATCTCGGAATATGGGTTTTGTGGCTTTAGTAGCTTCATTAGGTGATTTGGGACTTAGGAGTGTGTTCAAAAAATGTTATTCGGAGGTCCGAAGTAGAATTATGCTTGAATTGGCAGTGGAAAAATTAGCTATCGGGGTCGGAATAAAATTTCGGCAGTTGGAACAGGTCTGTAGTGCCATTTGGGATATGTGTGCAAATTTTCAGGTCATTCGGATGTGGTTTGGGTGGTTTCGGTATCGTTGGCGAATTTCGGAAGTTTAGAAATCCTTAGGCTTGAATTTGGATTTGATTTGGTGTTTTGATGTTATTTCGAGTGTTCCGAGTATTCGACTAAGTTCGGTTGATCATTTATGACTTCTTGGCACTTTTGGTTGAGGCCCCGAGGGCCTCGGGATGAGTTCGGATGGCTATCAGCATGATTTTTGGTAATTTGGAATTGCTGGTGTAAAGCTTTCTGGTTTTCCACACCAGCGGATGGGGGAGCCACAGGTACGAGGTCGCTGGTGCGGTCTTGGATCCGCAGATGCGGAGTTTGAGAGGCTAAGCTTTTTCCGCAGATGCGAAACCTCTGGTCA
Organism: Nicotiana knightiana; assembly: GCA_005239525.1. NCBI lineage: Eukaryota > Viridiplantae > Streptophyta > Magnoliopsida > Solanales > Solanaceae > Nicotiana > Nicotiana knightiana. Next base: position 8,696 of record ML412160.1, on the reverse strand, counting down.
CGGTTGCGGGCTTATGGACCGCATATGCGAGGTTGGATTTTTAAGTGGAGTTCTGCAGAAGTGCTCCTGGACCGGAGGTGCGGTTTTACTGGACAGAGAGTATAAATACCAACCTTTGCGATAATTGGGTTATTTCATCAAAGTTTTCATACAGATTTGAGCTTGAGAGAGGGTTTTGAAGAGGGAAATCAAATGAACTTCATGGAGGTAAGATTTTTGGACCTAAAACTCATTTCTATGGTATTATTTGACTAATTAGGTGTGACATTTATGGAAAATTAGTGACTAAATTGGAGGTTTAGGGCTTGGAATTTGGAGACCTTAAATTAAGGAATTGAGGGGTTGTTTGTGGTTGGATTTTGATGTATTTGGTATGTATGGATTCGTAAGAGGATAAGGATTTTAGTTTTGTGATTCTTATCGAATTCAGAGACATGGGACTACGGGTCGGGTTTTGCCAATTTTGGGATTTGTGCTTAATTTTGATAATTTTCGAATGGGTTTCGTGTCCCTAGCATTTATTGATGATATTAATCAAGTTTTAGGTAGATTCGGAGCAATCGGGAGCCGATTCGAGAGGCAAAAGCATCGCGGTGTAGTTTTTCATCCGGTTTGAGGTAAGTAGCGATTGTAAATCTTGACCTGAGGGTATGAAACCCTAGTATTTCTTATTGATTTGATAAATGAGGTGACACACATACTAGGGTGCGGGCGTGTGGGCGTGCACCGGTAGGGATTGTGACTTTGCTGTAACGACCCGACCGATCGTTCCGTGAGATTTTCCCCGTTCCCCATGTTTCAGCTTTAGCATGTGTTATTTAACCAAATCATGTTGTGTTGGGTCGGTTAGTTCAGGTTCGGAGTAGTTGTGGTGAGAAATGAGACAATTAGTCTCTTAAGTTGGCCTTATGGTTAGAAAAGTCAACCGGAAGTTGAATATTAGGGAAAACGATCTCGTAATGTGGATTTTTCAGCTCGGACAACTTTGTTAGGTCATTTGGGACTTAGGAGTGTCTTCGAAATGTTATTTTAAGGTCAGGAGTAGAATTAGGCTTGAATTGGCGAAATTGAGTTTTGGCAATTTCCGGTTGGCAGTGAAAAGATTAGCTATCAGGGTCAGAATGGAATTCTGGAAGTTGGGATAGGTTCGTATTGTCATTTGGGATGTGTGTGCAAAATTTCGAGTCATTCAAATGTGGTTTGGATGGTTTCGACATCGTTAGCGAATTTTGGAAGTTTAGAAATCCTCAGGCTTGAATTTGGGGTTAATTTAGTATTTTGCTATCGTTTGTAGTGGTTCGAAGGCTCAACTAAGTTTGGATGAAGTTATGGGACGTGTTGGAAGGGTTGGTTGAGGTCCCGAGGCCCTTGGGCATCTTTCAGATTGATTTTAGGCTATATTTCTCTGTGATTTCAGTGCTGGTGTACTTTTGTATCTGGTATCTCTGCTCTTCATCGCAATCGCGGAGGGAAGGACACGATCACGTAAGGGAAGGTCTAAGGCTGCTTGTTTCTTCTTTGCACTCGCAAACAAGGGTCCGCGTTCACATAGGGTGTGGTAAATGGAGTATCGCGTTCGCGTGGGTAAGCATGCGCTCGTGTAGTGTTAGATCTGAACTGGGGGCAGGATGGTTACCTTTTCGCGTTCGCGAGGTCAGTTTCACGATTGTGTATTTATGTTAGCAGTTCTTAGTGAGATCGCGAGTGGTGCTATGCGATTGCGTAAGGTTATTTGTGGGGCAACATTTCTTTTTGCTTCGAGATCGCGTGGGAATTTCCACGGTCGTGATAAAGTGAAACCTGGGTAGAATCTTTTTAAGTTCAAAAACGAGGGTTTAGTCCAGATTTTCAAAAAAGAAATAAAACCATTACAAAGCTCGGAAGAAGGTGAAATTTGAGGAGATTTTCGGTGGAGTAATTAGGGTAAGTATTCTTCACTCACATTTGGGTTAATTCCATGATTTAGTCTTGATTTTCATCATTTAATTTGAGAAATTAGATTGGAAATTGGGGTAAAATGGGGGAAAAAATTGGGGATTCTTTTGGGGATTTGAATGAGAAATTGAGGTCGGATTTTGATGAATTTGATATGGGTAGACTCGTGGGGGAATAAAGATTATAGTTTTATGATTTTTATCGAATTTCGAGACGTGGGCCCGAGGGTCTGGTTTGGCTAATTTTTTTATTTATGATTAATTTTGATAATTTTCGAATGGGTTTCGTCTCCCTAGCATATATTGATGATATTAAACTGGTTTTGGCTAGATTTGGAGTAATCAAAAGTTGAGTCTAGAGGCAAAGGCATTGTGGGCTAGGATTTTAGCCGGTTTGAGGTAAGTAACGTTTCCAAACTTGGTTCTAAGGGTTCGAAACCCCAAACTATATGATATATGACTATAATTAAGGTGACGCACATGCCAAGTGACGGGCGTGCAGGCGTGCACCGAGTGATTTGTGTCCTGGCCCATCACATGGCACCGTCTAGTAGCTATTTCAGATTGATATCCACACTCTTATTGATGTGGTTAATGTGAACATGCTAGAAATCATACTAAGTCAAATGCTAGGGCTTCACGCCGAAAATGCTGAGACCCGAGTGGTCGTATACTACTGTCTCCGTATGTGTTTATTTGATTTTGTATACTCAGTCCTGTCATAGCATATGATTTCACTCCCCAGTCTCGGTAATTGTTGATTTTATATATTTATCATTGTTTTGGGCTAGTTCATACATCTGTGAGCGAGACTGGAGAGTAATGACTGAGTGAGGTCGAGAGCCTGTTATTGAGAGACAGTTATGAGATCGGACTGAACAACACATCGATATTCTGATTATGCCTTCATTGGTTAGCGCTTGGGCTAATAGGAGCCCCTCCGGAGTCTTTACACCACCAGTGAGCGTATTGATATTTGAGGGATGGATCTTCCCTAGAAATGGATCTTGTTCGAAGTTGATAATATGTGAGGGATGAATCATCCCTGGACATGGATTATGTCCTAGTGTTGTATTCCGGAGATGGATTTTCTCCGTAGGGCTGGATTTTCCTTTTCACTCAATACTATGTGACTACAGTCACAGGTATTTATGTATATTCTAGGATGGATTTTCCCTAGGCTTGAGAGTTGATTACAATATTGAGTGGACTGTTGTGTGAGAGCTATGATCACTACGTGCATTTCTACACTGTTTATACATTGGCGTGTAGAGTATATTGATTCATACATGGGATAGTGGACATATCTGGCACATTCTGTTTTCTTCCTCTGATAAATTGAGAGCCTGTCTAATTTCTGTACACTCTCTTATTTAATTGCTGAGGTTTAGTCTGTCACTACCTCTTAGCCCGTAGTTTGGGTTTGTTACTTCTGAGTTGGTACACTCACGTTACCCCCTGCACCTTTTGTGCAGATCCAGGTACAGCGAGACCCGGTAATAGTTACTGACTTGTGGTCTGCATCGAGGTAACAATGGGCGATCGCAGTCTCTAATATCTCCTTCTCTATCTACCTGTCATATTTATTAATTTAGATAACTTTATGTCAGTTCTATATTTTGATATTTTTATGTAGTAGCTCACGACTCGGTGACACTACATATGGCATCGGGTTTTTTCTTTTATTTATGTTATTGGTGATGTTAAACCCTTAAATATTTTTATAAAAATCGAGACTCTTGCTGTAAAAATAATGATTTTTCTTGAAAACAACTTTTAGCAATAAAATGTGTGGCTTTCCTGATTTCACGATTGGCAACATCACGTCTAGGTATTTTTGGGGTTGTGACAAGTTGGTATCAGAACTCTAGGTTATATAGGTCTCACCAGTCATGAGCAGGTTTAGTAGAGTCGTGCGGATCGGTACGGAGACGTCTGTACTTATCTTCGAGAGGCTACAAAATCCTTAGGAAAAATAACACATTCTTGAATTCTGTCGTGCGAATCTGTTGATTCTAGAAAGTAAACTTCTGTTGTTTCATTCTCTCACAGATGGTGAGGACTTGCGCTACCGATCAGGGGGACCAGATACCAGTTAGGCTCGTGAGAGGCTGAGTCTGCGATCAAGGCCATGGTAGAGGTAGGGGTGCAGCCCGCGCAACAGCCGGGGCAGTACCTGTGGACCCTCCTATTTTTTAGGATCAGGTCCCCGCCGCAGATGTTCCAGCAGGACCGGCTCAGGCATCGGCAGTGCCTATTGTGATCACGGGTCTTCAGGAGACTCTGGCTCAGATTCTGACTGTGTGCACCAGCCTTGCACAGGCAGTCGCTATTTTTTCTTCTGCCGCTACTTCTCAGGCCGGGGGAGGCACTCAGACTCCAGCTGCCCGTATGATTGAGCATGTTGTTTAGGGGCTTCAGACACCGGGGGAAGCTCCAGCCCAGCGGGGTGTCCCAGCTCAGGATTTTATGATCCCAGTTATGCCAGACGATGAGCATCGTAGGTTGGAGAGATTTGGTAGACTTCAGCCTTTGACATTCAGTAGTGCTGAGAGCGAAGATGACCATGGCTTCTTAGATAAGTGTTAGATGATTCTTCGCACATCAGGGATATTGGAGACCAGTGGGGTCTCACTACTTTCCAGTTCTCAGGAGCTGCATTCAGTTAGTGGGAGGCTTGTGAGAGGCCTAGGCATGTTGATGTAGCGCCCCTTACATAACATCAGTTCTTCATTCTCTTCCTGGAGAAGTATATACCGCATCCCGCAGGGAGGAGCTCTGCAGGCAGTTCGAGAAGCTGCGTCAGGGGGACATGACCGTGATGCAGTATAAGATGTGGTTCTCCGAGTTGGCTCGTCATGCAATGTGGCTAGTTCCCACGGATAGGGAGAGGATAAGGAGGTTTGTTAATGGCCTCACTTATCAGCTTCAGATTTTTCTGACCAAGGAGAGGTTATCTGGCGCTTTTTTTGAAGATGTAGTTGACATTCTCAGAGAGATTATGTCAGTTCGCCGCTAGGAGCGATTCGAGAGGGAGGACAAGAGGCCTCGAGGATCTGGTAGTTTTGGTGGTGTTCCTTCAGAAGGGCAGTCCCAGCACGGTAGAGGCCGTCCATTCAGACCAGCTCATTCAGGTCGCTCAAGTTATCGTGGTGGATCAGCTGGTCGTGGTCCTCACAGTTCTCATCAGGGGCATCCATCATTTAGTGCTCTTCCAGCCTAACGTTCATCTCGAGCACCATAGGTTCAGGGTTCCTCTGTGAATGGATCTTGTGGTGGTTATTCAGGTGCTAAGGGTTACCATCAGTCCCCACCGTCATTTGCTGAAAGGGGTTGTTTTGAGTGTGGTGATCCCGATCATATCAAGAGGTTTTGTCCCCGTATTTCGGGGGTTTCATCCCAGCAGTGGAGTCAGATGTTAGCTTCAACTGCAGTTACTTCACCACCTACCCAGGAAGCTAGGGGTGGGGGTCAGTCAGCTAGAGGCCGCCCTAGAAGGGGAGGTCGATTAGGTGGAAGTCACGCTCGTTTTTATGCATTTCCAGCCAGACCAGCTGCTATGGACTCAGATGCAATGGTTACATGTGTTGTCTTAGTCTGTCACTGAGATGCTTTAGAATTATTTGATCCTGGTTCCACGCATTCTTATGTTTCATCGTACTTTTGCCATCTTCTGGATATGCTTCGATTGTCTCTAGTTACATCTGTTCATGTGTCGACTCCGGCGGGCGATACTATTGTTGTGGACCGCATTTGTCGGTCATGTGTGATATCTATTGGGGGTATGGAGACCCAAGGGGATCTGTTATTTCTTAGCATGGTAGACTTTGATATGATATTGGGCATGGATTGGCTATCTCTGTGCCATGTTGTTATAGATTGCCATGCTAAGACCGTGACCTTAGCGATGCCAGGATTTTCGAGAGTTGAGCTTAGAGGTTCAGTTGAGTATGTTCCTAGTTGGGTGATTTCTTATCTGAAGGCTCATTGTATGGTTGAAAATTGGTGTTCATCGTATTTGGCTTTTTTGAGGGATGTCAGTGTTGAGACTCCCACTATTGATTCTATTCCTGTGGTCCGTGATTTTCTGGATGTGTTTCCTGCTGACCTGTCAGGCATGCCACCTGACAGGGATATTGATTTATGTATTGGTTTGGTGCCGGGCACTCATCCCATGTCTATTCCTCCGTATCGTATGGCACCTGCAGAGTTAAAGGAATTGCAAGAGAAGCTTCAGGAACTCCTAGATAAGGGGTTCATTTGGCCTAGGGTGTCACCTTGGGGTGCACCGGTGTATTTTGTGAAAAAGAAGGATGGTTCCATGAGAATGAGTATTGAATACAGGCACTTGAACAAGGTTACAGTCAAGAATAAGTATCCTTTGGATCGTATTGAGGATTTGGTTGACCAGCTTCAGGGAACTAGAGTGTTCTCTAAGATTGATTTGAGATTCGGGTATCATCAACTGAAGATTCGGGATTCTGATATTCCCAAGACAGCTTTCAGGACTCGTTACGGTCATTATGAGTTTATGGTGATGTCTTTTGGGCTGACCAATGCCCCAATAACGTTCATGCATTTGATGAACAACATATGTCATCCATACTTGGATTCCTTGGTTATTGTGTTCATTGATGACATCCTGGTATATTCCCGTAGCCAAGAGAAGCATGCTCAGCAATTGAGAGTTGTATTGCAAAGACTAAGGGAGGAGAAACTGTATGCAATGTTCTCCAAGTGTGAGTTTTGGCTTGGCTCAGTATCTTTCTTGGGGCACGTGGTGTCCATTGAGGGTATTCAGGTTGATCCGAAGAATATAGATGCGGTGTAGGGTTGTCCCAGACCGTCCTGAGCTATAGAGATTAGGAGCTTCCTTGGTTTGGCAGGGTATTACCGTCACTCTGTAGAGGGTTTTATTCTATTGCTTCGCCCTTAAACAAATTGACCCAGAAGGGTTCTCCATTCAGGTGGTTGGACGGGTGTGAGGAGAGCTTTCAGAAGCTCAAGACTACTTTGACCACAGCTCCAGTGTTAGTATTGCCATCAGCTTCAGGTTCTTATAACGTATATTGTGATGCCTCTAGGATAAGCATTGGTTTTGTATGATGCAAGAGGGTAGGGTGATTGCCTATGCCTCGTGCCAGTTGATGACTCATGAGAAGAATTACTCACTGCATGATCTCGAGCTCGCAGCCATTGTTCACACCTTGAAGATCTGGCGTCATTATTTGTACGGGGTGCATTGTGAGGTTTTTACTGATCACTGTAGTCTGCAACATTTGTTTAAGCAGAAGGATTTGAATTTGCTTCAGAGGAGATGGTTGGATCATCTCAAGGACTATGATATCACTATTCTATACCATCCGAGGAAGGCCAATGTAGTGGCCGATGCCTTGAGTCTGTCACAACCCGAATTTCCCACCGTCGGGGCAGTGATGGCGCCTAACATTTAACCCGCTAGGAAAGCAAACAATTCTTATTAACTACCTTATTTCCTTATCTTTAACAGTTTTACCAGACTTTATAATAAAATCACATAATATAAAATACGAGATAACATGATTCAACAGTTGCTATAATACTAATACGTAGTCCAAAACCCAAGGTACTCCCAGAACAAGTGTCACAATCTCACAGACTGTCTATGGGTACTATAAATAGGAGTGTGAACAAAATATAAATACACATCTATCTCACAAGTATATAAGAACATGATACAAATGGAATAAGAGGGGACGGCAAGGCCTACGGACGTCTGTAGAACTACCTCGAAGTCGCCGCTGGACTGAAGGAATCAACCCTGATCTAAGGTCCGAAGAGTCCAGTACCGGGATCTGCACAATNGAGTACTATAAATAGGAGTGTGAACAAAATATAAATACACATCTATCTCACAAGTATATAAGAACATGATAGAAATGGAATAAGAGGGGACGGCAAGGCCTACGGACGTCTGCAGAACTACCTCGAAGTCTCCGCTGGACTGAAGGAATCAACCCTGATCTAAGGTCCGAAGAGTCCAGTACCGGGATCTGCACAAAAATGCAGAGTGTAGCATCAGTACAACTGACCCCATGTACTGAGTAAGTGCCAAGCCTAACCTCGGCGAAGTATGGACGAGGCTAGGACACGACAACCAACACCAACCTGTGCAGTTTAATAGTATACCGAGAAAATAGTAACAACGAGGAATAAGCAGCTAAGCATAAACAAAAGGGGAACATGCTGAGGGGAGAAAATATCAAATAATGGAAATAACGAGATAAATCACAAATTAGATATCAATTTAAGCAACATAAATATTAACACAAAAGCAAGTGCACGTCATCACCCTTCGTGCTTTTACTCTCGTCCTCACCATCAGAATCAATATATATTCAGCACGGCATCACCCTTCCTACTTTTACCTCACATAATCATGGCATGACATTATCCTTCGTGCATTATCACTCATATCATGACACGACATCACCCTTCGTGCTTTTACAATCACGATATTGGCACGACATCACCCTTCATGGATTAACATTTAGTCACAATCTCACGCACAANAGTAAACAAAATTAAAACAATAACGTCCCGACAAGGGAGCCAACAGTGGAATCAATACCATCCCGGCAAGGGGAAAACAACTATAACCAATCTCACTTAGTGCATAACATCACATAAACACCTTCAACTGAAACCAATACTCAACATTGTTCAATATCAAGGAATTTCCACCAACATGGATAGATATAAAGTGAAACTCAAGTATTACTT
>ML412157.1:0-29372 GCA_005239525.1 Nicotiana knightiana | reverse complement strand
TCACTTTAAGTGGAAAAACTCCCGTACCCCCTTACGGGGTAGTGTAAAAAGGAGGTGTGACACATACATGTTGGTTTAAATAATAAATTTGGATGATTAAATCATCATAAAAATAATTTGAAAGATAATTATTGGATATTTATACAATAAAATGCAGAAAGAGATTAATTTAAGGCCTTTAAAAGTTATGAAAAAGTATGAAAAATGCTTGTATAAGTTTATAAACTAAATGATGATATAAATATAATATTTTGAAAGTATATATATATATACATTTTAAAAATATGAAGAAAAAATTGGGTATCAACTCCTGTCACTATTCAAAGTACACCATCACTTTCAACAATCATATCCTTGGTTTTACCATCTAAGGCCTCATATCTGTATTTGCATAAATGCTCATCCTCATATTGGGTGGCCTTAATGCGCTCAACTGATGAAGACTTAGTTTGAGCACAAGCCAACAATGCGTCTGAATTTCCGACACTAAATCTGATACTTGTATCTTCTAGTCTCTGAATATATTTGGCCAAAAGTCTCTTTGCAGGAGCTATATGTGCCAAACTCCCCATAGATTTTCTGCTAAAGGCATCAGCCACCGCATTGGATTTTCCAGAATGATACAAAATAGAGCAATCATAGTCTTTGAGTAGTTCCATCAACCGACCCTGTCGAAGATTCAGATCTCTTTGCTGAAAGATATACTTTAGACTTTTATGGTCAGTATAAACCTCACAAGTTTTGCCGTATAGATAATGCCTCTAAAATTTTAGAGCAAATACCATTGCAGCCATCTCCAAATCATGTGTAGGATAGTTTTGCTCGTGCTTTTTCGATTGTCTCGAAGCATAAGCTATAACACGACCATTTTGCATGAGAACACATCCTAATCCCACCCTCGAGGCGTCACATAATACTGTTGACGCGTGGCTATAATTCATGGTTTTAAGCATTATATACCGCACATTTTATGTGCGTTAATGATAAAAATACACGTCATATGTGCATAATGGACTCTATTTCATGTGTAGGTGAATTGGAGATGGAAGCCGAGCTAAATGGATGCAGAAACGACAAAAATACGCTCAAGAGTCGAAAAGGAAAGAACCGGGCGTTAGCCGGGCGTTTGGCCCCTAAAGCCAGGCTGACCCTGTCGTTACTGGGGCATTTGGCCCCTAATGCCAGGCCTGCCCAGGCTATAAGGGGGCGTTTGGGGCTTAACGCCTGGGTCCCTGTCCGGTCAATTCCGAGTTTGAATAGAAGTCTCCTACACGGTTAGGGTTTGTCCCAAACTTATAAATAGACCCAAAAAACACAACTTTGGGGGGATTTGATTCACGGATATTCACGTGAGGGGATTTTATGTGGAGGAACACACACCACGCTTGAAGGAGGCATCTACCTAGTTTTTCTTCTCTTCTCTTCCTTTAATTTCATAGTTAATTAGTTCTAGAGTTTTGGGTGCTACATGAATGTTGTAGTTTGAATCTTGAATTGTTCTTATTATTTTATCATATTGGTTTATTTATTCAATCTTGCACTTAATTATTTGATTTCTTGATCACCAATTGAATACTATCAACAAATCTAGGATTGAACTCGGGAGAGGGAATTCTTGATTGCATATAAGANCCAGATAAATTAATCAGACGATTTAAGTGGAAAACTCAACAGGATTGTTTGCTAACCCATAGCTCTAGAATATCGGCTCCTATTGAATTTGTATCTAATTTCACCAATTTGTTTTGTTAATTTCATAGTTTACTATTCTAGATTAATTTTAGTTAAATATTCATACTTTGGTGTTTGCTTGAATAGATTAATTGTTTGGGTTTAATTTAGTTGATAGTTAATCACAAGTCTCTGTGGGTACGATGTCTGGACTTACAATCCTATATTACTTGTCGACCACGTATACTTGCGTGTGCGTTTTGGGACCAACAACTCTAAATCCTCCAGAACCTGATGGTAGGGCTAATATTGGTGCAGTTGTCAAACATGTTTTGAGTTTTTGAAAGCTCTGCTTGCATTCCTTCGTCCACTGAAACTTTGCATTTTTTTGTGTTAGCTTAGTCAGTGGCAATGCTATTCTGGAGAAATCCTGCACAAAACGCCTGTAATAGCCTACTAAGCCTAAAACGCTGCAAATCTCTGTAGGATAAGTAGTCTGGGCCATTTCTGCACAACTTCGGTCTTCTTAGGATCTACCATAATTTCATCTTTGGATACAACATGCCCTAGAAATGATATTGATTCTAGCCAAAATTCACACTTCGAAACTTAGCATAAAGCCGATGTTCTCGCAATGTCTGCAACACAGTCCTGAGATGATTCTCGCGTTCTTCTTGGCTATGAGAATATATCAGGATATAATCGATAAATACTATTTCAAATATATCCAGAAATGACTTGAACACCCTGTTCATTAAATCCATGAATGCAACTGAAGCATTAGTCAGTCCGAAAGGCATCACAAGAAAATCATAGTGCCTTTATCGAGTTCTGAAAGAAGTCTTAGAAATATCTTCATCTTTGATTCTAAGTTGATGATAACCCGAACAGAGGTCAATATTTGAAAAGTGGGCAGCTCCTTGTAACTGTAACGACCCGGTTGGTCGTTTTGAGAGTTAGCGTCCCGATACCCTAATAACTATTTTCCCCATGTCTATTTCTGCTTTTCGGACTTGTTGGAATGTTGACTGGTGAAATTCGGAGAGTTTTTGGACACATAGTCCTTATATGTGAGTTTAAGCTTTATAAATCGGATCGTAGTTGGAATTGCGGGAAGACAGGTCCAGAATATGATTTCGTCGACTCCGTTAGCTCCGTTGGGTGATTTCGGAGTTAGGAGCATGTCCGGAAAGTGCTTTCGAGGCTTGTAGTAGATTTAGGCCTGAATTGGCGAAAGTTAGAATTTCCGCAATTTCGACCGATAGGTGGAATTTTGATATGAGGCTCGGAATGGAATTTCGAGAGTGGTTGTAGGTTTGTCGTATCATTTGTGACCTGTGTGTAAAATTTGATGTCATTCGGACTAGTTTTGAGGTGTTTCAGGATCGGTTGTAGAGTTTGGAAATTTCATAAGTTCTTAAGCTTGAATCCATGTATAATTGGTGAATTTGGTGTTATATGATGTGTTTTGGAGGCTCGAATAAGTTTGGGTAAGGTATTAGGACTGGTTGGTAAGTTTGGCTGAGGTCTCGGGGGCCTCGGGGATGTTTCAGATGCTCAACGGGTGATTTTAGAACTTGGAAGAGCAGCTTAACCATTGTTGGTTATGGTGTCTCGCACCTGCGATGGACTTTACGCAGGCGCGGACACACAGACATGGAAGAGGGGCTTGCAGGTGCGGACTTGGTCAAGTCAACTAGTTTTGCAGGTGCAGTTGAGATTCCGCAGGTGCGGAGCCGCAAATGCGGCCAATTGACCGCAGGTGTGGCCCTAGGCCTTTTAGTGGGTTTTTGCACCTGCGATGGAATTTGCGCAGGTGCGGTCCAAGGGGCGCAGGTGCGGAAATCGCTGGGCAGTTATATCAGATTCTAGGGCTTGAATTTCATAACTTGTAAAATCATTTGGAGCTCGGGTGTAGGCGATTTAGAGTGAGTTTTGAGGAAAATGTTCATAGGTAACAATTCCTAACTCTATTTCCTTTGTATATTATTAATCTATAGCCATTTATTCCATGCAATTAAGGGATTTAGGTGGAAAAAAAATCATGCAAATGGGAAGAAGTTTCCCTAATTAGAAAAATTAGAGAATTTAATAGGATTTTGTCGTCGATTTCGATGATTCTTGTTTGAGTGAGTTCATGAGTGATTGGGTGTTCTAAATTTATAACTTTCACTCGATTCCGAGACATGGGACCGGGGGACTTTTTGGGCGATTTTCCTATATCGCATATTAGCCTCGAACTTATTAGCTATTTTGATTCCTTAGAGTGATATTTACATTATGCAATCGAATTGAATAGATTTGGGCCATTTAGAGTCTGATACTCGTGGAAAGAGCTTGGTTTTGAGTTGAGTAGCGCAGTCGAGGGAAGTGGCTTGCCTAACTATGTGTTGGGGACTTCCCCTAGGCTATTTTTAATTCTGTTTTATGTTGATTGGGCGCCGTGTGCGTGAGGTGACATACACACACGTGCCATTGTTTCTAAAACTCCATTTTCCCTCCGTGAATTAAATCATTTTACTCCTATTCCGTTGATTCATGTATCGACTATGCAGTTTAGATTAGGAAATAGCATGCCTACCGTTTTACTTGATTTTTCCCTAGTTATTACTATATGTACCATGTTAGGTAGTTTTATCCATGTTTTTGCCTGTCATCTTTCCTGAACTGTTTTAAATAAATTTGTATTATGTACTTGTACTGCATTGCATATTTAAATTGGGACTACATACGAGATTCCGGGAGCTTTCCCCCTATACTGCGCTGCATATTTAAATTGGGACTACAGACGAGATTCCGGGAGCTTTCCCCCTGTACTGCATAGCATATTTAAATTGGGACTACAGACGAGATTCCGGGAGCTTTCCCCCTGGACTGCATTGCATATTTAAATTGGGACTACGGATGAGATTCCGGGAGCTTTCCCATGTACTGCATTGCATACTTGTTACTGTGATATATGTTGTGCTAAGCCGAGCGCTCCCTGTTATTATTTCCTTTTAGCTCATTGTTTCTACTGATTTGCCTCAGCTTATTATATCTCCATGTTCAAAATTTTAAATTGTTTTTACTATAAAAATCTAGTAGAGCCTTAACCTGACCTCGTCACTACTTGACTGGGGTTAGGCTTGGCACTTACTGGGTACCAATTTGTGGTGTACTCATGCCCTTTCCTGCACATATTTTTCGTGTGTAGATCCAGGTACCAGCGCTCAGTTTTGTGGCTAGGGATCTGAGCAGCAACTTATAGGAGACCGAAAGGTAATTCTGCCGCGTCCACAGAGTCCTTCGAGTCACCTTCCACTCCAAATTTAGATAAATTTCTTTATTTTTATGTAAATTCCCTCTCGTTGTATAGAGCTATTTTGAGACAGAGCTTGTGACTAAAGTGATATTCCGGGTTTTGGGAAAAGTTGTATTTTGTATGCGCCAAGTGGCGATATTTCATTGTAGACTCACTTATTTCGTGTTTATTCCTATTGCTTTTATTTAATATGTGTTTCCGTAATTAGGCTTACCTAGTTGTAGAGACTAGGTGGCGTCACGATGCCTTCGGAGGGGAAATCGGGCCATGACAAGTTGGTATCAGAGCGTCTAGGTTCATAGGAGTCACAAGTCACAAGTCACAAGCCGGTTTATTAGAGTCTCGTGGATCTGTGTGGAGCGTCCGTATCTATCTTCGGGAGGTTGTGTAACTGTTAAGAACAATCACATTTCTTTGATTTCCTTTTCGTGCTAGTTATTGACATCAAAAATTATAAAATTCTATTCTATTATTTCCCACAGATGGTGAGGAAACGTACTGGGAGGACCGATGACCAAGCACCCGAGCCCCCTATCAGAGCCACCAGAGGCTGGAGCCGGGGTAGAGGACGACCGCGCAGTGTAGCTCGAGCACCGGCGAGAGCAGCGACAGAGGAGCCTATGGCAGGGAGAGCCGGCACAGGAGGCCCCTATTGCTTCTCCAGCCTTGCAGGAGACTTTCGCTAAGTTCATGAGCATGTTCAGTACTCTAGCGCAGGCTGGACTATTTCTGATAGCTCCCGCTACATCTCAGGCCGGGGGAGGGGCACAGACTCCCACAACCCGCACTCCTGATCAGAGGGGCCAGGTTGAGCAGGCCCCGGAGTATATTCCTATGCCCCCAGCGGCTCCTGAGGCCCAGCAGCTCAGACTCGAGAGGTACAAGAAGTACCACCCACCTACTTTCAGCGGACTAGCTTCAGATGACGCTCTGGGATTTCTTTAGGAGTGTCATCGCATTCTCCGCACAATGGGCATTATGGAGACTAGTGGGGTTGCTTTCACCGCTTTCCAGCTGAGGGGAGCGACATATCAGTGGTGGCGGGCCTATGAGCTGAGTAGTCCGGACGAGGCAACCTCACTCACTTGGACTCAGTTTTCAAAGATATTTTTGTGAGAGTATGTCCCTCAGAGCCTCAGGGATACTTGGCGCGTGAAGTTTGAGCAGTTGCGCCAGGGTACTATGACTGTGTTGGAGTATGCAGTCTGTTTCAGTGAATTAGATCGGCATGCACCAGCCTTGGTTGCCACAGTCAGAGAGCGGGTTTGCCGCTTCATTGAGGGACTCCATCCTAGTATTTGGACCAGTATGCCCAGAGAGTTGGAGATGGATATCACTTACCAGAAGACAGTGAGTATTGCCAGGAGAGTAGAGGGCATATTCACACGGGACAGAGAGGAGAGGGAGGCCAAGAGGTCTCGAGAGACTGGCCATTTTTCAGGAACTCATGCACTAGCAGCACATCACGGTAGGGGATTTGTGGATCGCCCTCTTCATTCAGACCTTCCAGCAGCCAGCGGTATTCTAGATCCTCCTAAACCTTAGAAGTTATATTATGCACCGCCAGTATCCAGTATGCCTCCAGTTCGAGGTGTTATTTCCGACCAGCCCAGTAAGCC
The DNA here is from genome assembly GCA_005239525.1 of Nicotiana knightiana. Classification (NCBI taxonomy): domain Eukaryota; kingdom Viridiplantae; phylum Streptophyta; class Magnoliopsida; order Solanales; family Solanaceae; genus Nicotiana; species Nicotiana knightiana. Next base: position 22,778 of record ML412157.1, on the reverse strand, counting down.
AGCTCCTATTCAGTCTCAGACGCATCGTCCTCTGAGGGGTTGTTTTGTGTGTGGTGACACTCCTCACTTGATTAGAGATTTCCCCAGTGCCAGGAGGGGTGCACATCCACAGTCTTATCAGCCTCCACGTGCTCCGTCGGGTCCTCCGGCTATTCTTCCAACCCTAGTTGCCACTCTACCTCCTCAGTCAGCTCGAGGTGGGGGTCGGGGAGGTAGAGGTTGCCCTAGAGGGAGAGGCCATGCCAGATACTATGCCTATACAACCCATTCCAAGGCTGTTGTTTCAGACTCAGTCATCACAAGTATTGTCCCTGTTTGCCATAGGGATGCATCAGTATTAGTTGATCCAGGCTCTACGTATCCATATGTGTCCTCTTATTTTGCTCCACACTCGGGGATATCTCGGGATTCTTTGAGTTCCCCTATCTATGTATCTACTCCTGTGGGAGACTCTCCAGTTGTGGACCGCGTATATCAGTCGTGTTTGATTTCTCTTAGTGGTTTTGAGACCAGGGGTGATTTATTATTACTCAGCATGGTAGATTTCGATGTTATCTTGGGCATGGACTGGTTACTGCCCCATTATGCTATTCTTGATTTTCACGCTAAGACCGTGACACTGGCTATGTCAGGCTTGCCGAGATTTGAGTGGAGAGGTACCTTAGAGTATACTCCCCGCAGGTTCATTTCATTACTTAAGGCTCAGCGGATGGTTGAGAAGGGGTGTGATGCGTACTTGTCCTATGTGAGAGATGTCAGTTTTGATACCCCTCTAGTTGAGTCAGTTCCCGTAGTGAGGGACTTTCCTGATGTATTCCCAGCTGATCTTCCGGGTATGCTGCCCGATAGAGATATTGATTTTGGCATTGATTTGTTGCCGGGCATTCATCCCATTTCTATCCCTCCTTACCGTATGGCTCCTCCTGAGTTGAAGGATTTAAAGGAGCTGTTATAGGATTTTCTTGATAAGGGTTTCATCAGACCCAGTGTATCACCTTGGGGTGCTCCAGTATATGTATTGATTATCAACAATTGAACATGGTCACCGTGAATAACAGGTATCCTTTGCCTCACATTGATGATTTATTCGACCAACTATAGGGTTCCAGGGTATTCTCCAAGATTGACTTACGTTCTGGCTATCATCAGTTGAAGATTCGGGAGCCGGATATCCCGAAGACTGCCTTCAAGACCATATATGGCCACTATGAGCTTCTTGTTATGTCATTTGGGCTGACCAATGCCCCAGCAACTTTTATGCATTTGATGCACAGTGTGTTTTGGCCTTATCTTGATTCCTTCGTCATTGTGTTTATTGACGACATCTTGTTGTATTCCCGGTCACGGGAAGATCATGAGCAATATTTGAGGACTGTGCTTCAGACTTTGAGGGAGAAGAGATTGTATGCCAAAATTCTCTAAATGCGAGTTCTGGCTTGATTCAGTGGCATTCTTGGGCCACATAGTGTCTTGGGATGGGATCAAAGTAGATCCGAAGAAGGTGGAGGCGGTACAGAGTTGGCCTAGACCGTCATCAGCTACGGAGATCCGTAGTTTCCTTGGTTTGGCTGGGTACTGTCGCTGTTTTGTGGAGGGTTTTTCATCCATTGCAGCATCGATGACCAGGTTGACTCAAAAGGGTGCTCCGTTCAGGTGGACTGAGGAGTGTGAGGAGATTTCAGAAGCTCAAGACAACCCTCACTTCAGCTCCAGTGTTGGTATTGCCTTCGGGTTCAGGGTCCTATACCGTCTATTGTGAATCTTCGAGGATTGGCCTCAAGTCGGTGTTGATGCAGGACGGTAGGTTGATTGCCTACGCGTCCAGACAGTTGAAGGTGCATGAGAAGAACTATCCAGTTCATGATCTCGAGTTGACAGCGATTGGTCATGCTATGAAGATATGGCGTCATTAATTATACGACGTTCCCTGTGAGATTTTCACCGATCACCGGAGTTTGCAGCACATATTCAAGCAAAAGGACCTCAATTTGCGCCAACGGAGATGGTTGGAGTTTCTAAAGGACTATGACATCACTATATTATACCACCCGGGGAAGGCCAATGTGGTGGCCGACGCCTTGAGTCGCCGGGCGGAGAGTTTGTGGAGTTTTGCATATCTTCTGGATATTGAGAGGCCCTTAGCCTTAGATATTCAATCCTTAGACAATCAGTTCGTGAGGTTGAATCTTTCGGAGCCTTGCCGGGTTTTAGCTTGTGTGGTAGCTCGGTCTTCTCTTTATGACCGCATTCAAGAGCGCCAGTATGATGATTCCCACCTTTTGGTTCTTCAGGACAAGGTTTTGTGAGGTGATGCTAGGGATGTGAATATAGGAGATGACGGTGTGATGAGGATGCAAGGTAGGAACTGATTTCCCAGTGTGGATGGGCTTCAATAGTTGATTCTTGAGGAGGCCCACAGCTCACGATATTCCATTCATCCGGGTACTGCGAAGATGTACCAGGATCTGAGACAACGCTATTGGTGGAGAAGGATGAAGAAGGATATAGTGGAGTTTGTGGCCAAGTGTCTCAACTGTCAGCAAGTCAAATATGAGCATCAGAGACTAGGAGGGTTACTTCAGCAGATTGAGCTTCCAGAGGGGAAGTGGAAGTGGATCACCATGGACTTCGTGGTTGGACTTCCTCAAACTTTGAAGAATTTTAATGATATTTGGGTGATTGTGGATCGGCTGACTAAGTCAGCCCATTTCATTCCTGTGTTGACTACATACTCCTCCGAAAGGTTGGCGGAGATTTATATCAGGGAGATTGTTTTCCTCCACGGTATTCCAGTATCTATCATATTAAACAGAGGTACACAGTTCACTTCATGGTTCCGGAGAGCCGTTCAGCAGGAGCTAGGCACCAAGGTAGAGTTGAGTACAACCTTTCACCCTCAGACGGATGGGCAGTCCGAACGCACGATTCAGATTCTTGAGGATATGCTCTGTGCCTATGTGATGGATTTCAGAGGGTCATGGGACCGATACTTGACACTTGTAGAGTTTTCTTATAATAACAGCTACCAGTCCAGCACTCAAATGGCGTCGTATGAGGCTTTGTATGGTAGACGGTGCCTGTCTCTAGTGGGATGGTTTGAGCCGGGCGAGGCTCGATTGTTGGGTACAGATTTGGTCCAGGACGCCCTAGACAAGGTGAAGGTGATTCAGGAGAGACTTCGCACAACTCAATACAGGCAGAAGAGTTATGCGGACCGGAGAGTTCGTGATTTGGCATTTATGGCTGGTGATCGGGTTTTGCTTTAGGTACTTATGAAGGGCGTCATGAGGTTTGAGAAGAAGGGTAAGCTGAGTCCGAGATTTATTGGCCCTTTTGAGGTGTTGTGACGTGTTGGGGAGGTTGCTTATAAGCTATCCCTGCCTCCCAACCTAGCTGGAGTTCAACCGGTATTCCACGTCTCCATGCTCCAGAAGTATCACGGTGACCCGACTCATGTTTTGGATTTCAGTTCAGTCCAGTTGGACAATGATTTATCATATGTTGAGGAGCCAGTAACTATATTGGATAGACAGGTCAGAAAGCTCGGGTCAAAGGATATTGCGGTTAAAGTTTCAGTGGAGGGGTCAGCCGGTCAAGGAGGCGACTTGGGAGACCAAGCAGGATATGCGCAGTTAGTACCCTCATCTTTCCACAGCTTCAGGTATGTCTCTATACTCGTTCGAGGACGAACGAATTTATTAAAAGAGGGAGAATGTAACGACCCGGTAGGTCATTTTGAGAGTTAGTGCCCCGATACCCTAATAACTGTTTTCCCCATGTCTATTTCTGCTTTTGGGACTTGTTGGAACGTTGAGGGGTGAAATTCGGAGAGTTTTTGGACACATAGTCCTTATATATAAATCAGACCGTAGTTGGAACTGCAAGAAGACTGGTCCAGAATGGGATTCCTTCGACTCCGTTAGCTCCGTTGGGTGATTTCGGAGTTAGGAGCATGTCCGGAATGTGCTTTCGAGGTATGTAGTAGATTTAGGCCTGAATTGGCGAAAGCTAGAATTTCGGGGATTTTGGCCGATAGGTGGAATTTTGGTATCGAGCTCGGAATGGAGTTCCGAGAGTGGTTGTAGGTCCAACGTATCATTTGTGACCTGTGTGTAAAATTTGAGGCCATTCGGACTAGTTTTGAGGTGTTTCGGCATCGGTTGTAGAGTTTGGAAATTTCATATATTCTTAGGCTTTAATCCATGTATAATTGGTGAATTTGGTGTTATGTGATCTGTTTTGGAGGCTCGACTAAGTTTGGGTAAGGTATTAGGACTGGTTGGTAAGTTTGGCTGAGGTCCCGGGTGTTTAATCGAAGAATTAGATCCTTTGACCAAAGCTATTTCTAGGATGAACTCGGGTTACTGATAATCAAGGAAATAAGAGAAACGAGTAATAGACAATATTGCAGAAATATAGAAAAGCACAATAGATTGTATTCAAAAATCAGATGCCTTTACAAGCTGTATTCTCGCCCCTTATATAGGAGATTCCTTGATATAATGTACAACTCTTGCTATGATTGCCCATTAATGACTAATTATGACATTAATGGGGCATTACAAAGGATAACAGTAATTGGGGTATGGTTACATAACGTACGAATAATCAATTGTGGGTCCTTGAATCTGGCTTTAGCTTTGTCCAATTTCATTCTGACCGTGTCTCTTCCCTGTCTTGATCAGTTTGAGTTTCCCTTGGATGATGAGATCAAGGGTTTATTGAATCGTGCCTCTTTGTTCCGTACCTCTTCAAAGAATCACATCCAGCTGTCGCGTTCTCATGTGTCCACATAACTGGCTGAGTTGTCAAGAGTTGGCTAACGTGTGAAACTCTTTTTTACCAATACAGATAGTCCCCCCACTTACCATATATTTATCGATTAATATTTGGTAAGTGGATACTCATTATGGCGGGAATATTTTGCTGCCGCTTTACCTCGAAACATTGTATCCTTCTTTGAATCATAGGCGTCGTTTATCACTTCTATTTAATGCTCATACCACGTGTCCTTCTCGGATTGGTTCTGCATTTACTCGGCACCTTTTAGGGCTTTTTGCGGCTGCGTCAGTCCTGAAGTGAAATCTTCAATTATGACTTTTCATCATTATTTTTTTCCATGTTTGACGGTTGTCCTCAAGTATAAATACCTTTCTTCTTTTCTTTGCTTCCACGAAACACTTTCTAACTTTGTCTTTTGTAAAGAACTTTTTTCTTGCCTTTATAAACATGTCCTCTTCAAATCAACCTCAGAGAGTAATAAATATTGAAAATTTAACACCATCTTCTGCTCCGACTAGGAGTCGGAGGGGTGGTAGACTTAGGAGTCTAGGATCCACTCCTTCGAGAGGCTCTTCTTCTTCTCAGATAGTTTCCCCTCCTTCCGCTAGGTCTCTAGTTTCTTAGAGGTTTAGGGCTTCTCAGTCTTTGTCTAGAGGTAGAGGTGAACGCCTACGCGAACCTGGAGTTGATGAAATTATTCCTGTTGAGTTTGTCTTTGCTAGAGATAATAAAGTTCTCGTAGACCAATATTTTTCCCTTGAGAGTGTCGAAAGGTATCCAACCCTTATTACTGAAGGTCAGATTTCCCTTGTTCGTAGGGAGTGTTTTTGGAGACCTGATTTCCCTGTCTACATTTCGAATAGTAATCAAAGAATGACGTCTTACAAGAAGAGATACTCTTTTGTTTATACGTACCCTTTTACTCTAGGGTTTAGACCTCCCATTGATCCATTCATAATTGAATTCTGCCGTTTCTTCAATATCTGCTTAGGACAAGTTGGTCCGCTTGTGTGGCAAGTTGTCGCATGTCTTAGGAGTTTAGCTTCTTTAGCCTCGGTTCCTTTTACTTTCAACAATCTTATTCATCTCTACTCTCATGCCTTGTTTCGTCAAGGGGTTTTTACTTTGACTGCTAGAAGCAAAAGAGTGCTGGTAACCCCTGGAGATGATAAGGATAGGGGTTGGTACCTCTGGTATGTTGTTGTACCCACTGTTGGTTTAGTGGGTGAAGAAAATCTTCCCTTCCCTGAGAAGTGGAATCGTGCATGTGAGTATGCTTTAGCTCACATCTATTTACTTTTCCTCATTCGGACTTGAGATGTTTTACTAACACCGTATCTGTTTCTTCTTCTCTCAGCAATCACGGGTACTGTTGAGAATGTCTTCGGTATCCTTGATTGGGAAGAAAATTTTTTGTCCGTTGCTCCTTTAGAAGAGAGATCTTGGAAGTACTTCGCTGGGAGGTACGGTTGGCATGTAAAGACCCACGATAAGTGAAGCTTTTGTTCTTGCTTCTTTTCTTACTTGAGCCTCTTCTTTCTCTGTCGCTTAACTTTTTCCCTTTTGATAGGGTTCTCTGCTCGTGGGGTGTCTGCTTCATCTATCCCGAAGATGTCTTTGGCCCAGGCCCAAGATATTATTGTTGGTTCGTCTTCCTCGAAGAGGAAGATTGGTGAGTCCTATTCCGTAGAAGAAGAAGAAGAGGAGGGCGCTTTGGTGCGCAGGCCACGGAGAAGGCGGGTGGTTTCGGAAGATGAGTCTACACCCATGACTTTGCCTTCCGTGTCTGTGGTTGAGCCTCTACCTTTGAAGATGTTTCACATTCCCCCATTTATAAGTCTGTAGATTACTTGTTCCATGAAGGTTTTGACCTTGCTCCTGATGATGTCCCTTTGGCTGCTGTTTTTCCTTCTTCTTTAAGAGAAGATGTCTCATATGCTCCTTTGGCTATTACGGCTTTTACTGTTGCTTTGCCCGTGGCTTTCTCAACTCTTCAATCCTCTGTGCCTGCTTCTTTGCCCATGGCTTCTCCAGTTCCTCAACCCTTCGTGCCTGTTGTTGCTTCATCTCTGCCTGCTTCCATGCCTTCCGCTAGGAAGTAGGGTCTTCCAGCAGAGAGATGCGGCAAGTGATAATAGAGGTTCCAGCTGAGGGGAATCTTTTCAAGAAAATGGGTGAGCCTGAAGTGTGGCTCAAACCTTTGATAGGTCCCACTGAGAAAACCAAGCTAGCCAGCCATAGTGCTCTTACATGGGCCAATGAAGTTGTGCATACCTCTTTGAAGGTATGATGCAAGTTATCCTCTTTCATTTTCTTGTAGATTAATCTTATAGGCATGGAGCTCATGAAGAGGATTTCAAATACGGATCAGGAGAGAAAAAAGTTACAGGTCGATGCTGATAATTGGAAAGCACAATATGATAGCCTAAGGATTGACATGGATGCCTTAGAAGAGGAAAGGAGTACCTTGAAGCGGCGTATGAGGCTTATGGCGGAAGAACTGGCAGTAGATAAGGTTTCTTCCAGTCAGGCTGATAAAGACAAGACTGTTCTGGAGTCCTCATTTGCTGAGCAGTTGTCCCGCGCCTCAGAGGAGATTAGAGACTTGAAAAACTTGCTGGGGAAGAAGGAGGAATATTTAGGCGAGCTCGTGAAATCACTCACTCGTACTCAAGAGTACCTTCGTAATGCTTTAGATAAAGTTCAAACTTTGGAGGAGTCGATTGTACCGTTAAGGGCCGCCCATGAAACTGCTGAGGCGGAGAAGGACGGATTGAGAGCTGAGCTTCAAGTATGGGCAAGGGATTATAAAGATCTTGAAGAGTTAGCTGTTGTTGATGTGAGCTGGGCGTATATGAATTCTCTCCTTGACACATTGACGGAAATGAGTCAAGAGGGTTTCGACCTTAGTGCTGAAATAGATAAAACTAAGGGAGAAATGGAGAAGGCTCAACAAGGTCATAACCTCTCTTCACCTGATGGTGAGACTCCTGTTGCTCGTGCCTCTTCATCCCCAGTTGCTCCCGTTCCTCCTGCTGATGAAGAAGTCAATCCTCCTTCTCGAGAAGTGCTGATTCACCCCCCCTCTTTTTTTTATTTGATTGGTGGTTACCCCCATCTCCATCGGGGGTAAACTTGGATCTTTCAAAAGTCCCCAACTGACAACTTAGGGGCATTTCGATGTATAAACTATATGCGGCTAAGTACTAGTTTGTACTTAGTTCTTACTTAGCCGCTTTTTTCGAATATATACAAATTAAGACTTTTTGCTTCGAGTTTCTGTTTTACTCTTAAGTCTTTTGCATGTTTAATTTTTGAGGTTTTTATTTTTACCTCCGAATTTTTGCATGAGGATGCTAGTAATCACTCGTACCTTTTCATAGTAGGTACAGTGTTTGTGAGGCTTTTTGTAGTAGGCTTCATTTATGAAAAAGGGCCCTTTATGATTGACATGAAGAAGACGTCTCAACTTCATGATAATGCAAGAGAGTGATCGAAATTTTACACATGTTTAAGAATATTTCCAAGGAAAGTTTTTTTGTTTGAACTTCCACGACATTTTACATGTGTTTGATTATCGTCTAAAACTCATGTTGCAACTGTTTTTGTTTAACAGATTTGATATACACTTGTATTTCGTAACTGTTTTTCATAGGTAACAGTTTTTCGATATTAATACAAGGGAACAACTGTTTTTCACTAGTAACAGTTTTTATAAAGATTGGGGTTTCTACCCGCCACTGTTTTTACTGATAACAGTTTTATAATAAGTACGAGGAAAATGCTTTTTCATCCGTAACTGTTTTATTTGAGAACAGTTTTCTGAACAAATACATGGATTTTGATCTTTCATTCGTAACTGTTTTATTTGATAACAGTTTTTTTAGTAAGTACAAATGATGATGATCTTTTACCCCTAACTGTTTTTGTTACAACAGTTTTGAATAAGTATAAATATGTACATTTCTTCCTCGTGACTAATATTTTGCCTTTCAGCCTGAACATGTTCGAAGGTTTTTTGCATTTTTGCATTAGGCTTTGTATTTGGATGACTCTTTTGATCTCTTTCGATTCTACTCGTATCACTTGTCTTGTTGGGTAGATGGGTCTTCAGGCTTGATCTTTTGACTTTCTGATAGTCTTCTTTGCTTCGTCTTAGCCTTCCATATTGTATAGTCCCCCAAGTGTTTGAGCTTTGAAGAATGAGATCTCGAGCACTTGATTAGTCCTTCCTTGTGGACCTTTTCCTGAAAAGGAAAAACATTCCGGACTCGAAGGTATATAGTTTTTTAGATGATAGCTGCTTAACCCTTTAAAACGTCCATAAGAAAGTGTAACCCTAGACCGGGAATTGTGTTATTTCCTCGCGTCTTTGCAGGTCTACTATCATCATCTGGTGATGGGTTAGCTTTATGCCTATCATCTAAAAATGTTAGTAAAATTTTTAAATGTTCAAAATAAAATCGAACGTATGATACCTGACCGGGGGTATTTATTTTCCTTAGAAGTAATACTTCTTTAGGTGGATGGCGTTCCAGCTTGTTGGTAGAACTCTGCTATCCATAGCTTCCAACTCATAGGCGCCCTTCCCAGCTATGCCTCGGATTTATAGGGTCCTTCTCAGTCTGGATTTAACTTTCCTGTGCTTGCTTCTTTCGTTGATTGAAAGACTTTTTTGAGGACGAATTCCCCAATCTTGAAGTACCTGAGATGAGCTTTACGGTTGTAATAATGCTCTATGATTTGTTTTTGAGCTGCCATCCGTATCAGTGCTGCTTCTCTCCGTGGTTCGAGCAGGTCTAAATTGGTCTTCAATTCATCGTCGTTTTCTTCCTCCATGGCTGTTGTGAACCTTATTCTTGGTTCGCCAATCTCCACAGGTATTAAGGCTTCTGAGCCATAGACAAGTGCGAATGGGGTTTCTCCCGTGGCTGTTTTTGAAGTTATTCTGTATGCCCATAATACCGCTGGTAACTCATCAGGCCAGTTTCCTTTGGCTTTATCCAGCTGCTTCTTTAGATTATTGATGATGACCTTATTCGTTGACTCAGCTTGACCATTAGCCACGGGGTGGTATGGCGTTGAAGTGATCCGTTTGATTTGCCAGCTTTCGAAGAATTCTGTGATTTGCGAGCCTATGAATTGTGGGCCATTATCACACACGATTTCCTTTGGTATTCCAAAGCGGCATATTATGTTTCGCCATAAGAAGCTTTTAACTTCCTTTTCTCGGACTTGTTTGAACGCTTCTGCCTCTACCCATTTTGTAAAATAGTTGGTTAGTACGAGTAAAAACCGTACATGTCCTTTAGCTGTGGGAAGAGGTCCCACTATGTCCATACCCCATTTCATGAAAGGCCATAGGGATATTATTGGATGTAATAATTCCCTTGGTCGATGCATGTTATTGGAAAACCTTTGGCATGTGTCACATTTGGATACCAAATTCTCGGCTTCTTCTTCCATCTTAGGCCAATAGTATCTAGCTATGATTAGTGTTTTCACTAAGGATCTCGCCCCTGAGTGATTTCCACAGTGTCCTTCGTGGACTTCTTTTATCACAAATTTCATTTGGTTAGGTTTGAGCCATTTAGCTAGGGGTCCTCCGAACATCTTGCGATAAAGTGAGTTGTGAATAAGGCAGTACCATGCAGCTTTGCGGCGAAGTGCTTGGGCTGCTTTCCTGTCTTCAGGTACGGTGCCATTCTGCAAAAAATTAAGAATTTCGTTTCTCCAGCCCCAGGTTAGGTTGTTGAAAGTTACCTCATTCCTGCCCTGGTCGATCATTAAGTGGAATAGTTGGACGTCAATTGCATTGTCTTTGTTTGTTACTTTCGTGACTGCTACAAGGTTAGCTAATGCATCTGCTTCTGCATTTTCCTATCTAGGTATTTGCATTACCTTTCATGTTTTGAATTGTCTCACGAGCTCTTGTGATTTTTCAAGATACTGTTGCATTTGAGTCTCTCGAGCGATGTTAGTCCCCTGCATCTGATTTACTACTAGTTGGGAGTCGCTGTTGATCACGATTTTCTCGATTGAGAGATCCCGTGCGAGTTCAAGCCCTGCAATAACAGCTTCGTACTCTAGTTCATTGTTAGTTATAGGATAACACTTGATAGCTTGCCGTGTCTTTTCACCCGTGGGTGATATTAAGACTATGCCTAAGCCGGCACCTTTTATATTTGAGGAGCCATCGGTGAATAGGGTCCATAGGCTCGGATTAGCATCGTTAAAAAGTTGTAACTCTTTTTCTACTTCAGGGATAATGCTATTACTAAAGTCAGCAACAAAATCAGCTAGTATTTGAGACTTAATTACAGTTCTAGGCTGATAAATTATTTCATACTCACTTAATTCTATGGCCCACTTAGCTAATCTTCCTGACAATTCTTGTTTATGCAGAATATTTCTTAAACGATATGAAGTCACAACGGTGATTGGGTGACATTGAAAATATGGTCGTAATTTTCTAGATGCCATTATTAAAGTTAAGGCTAATTTTTATAGACGTGGATATCTAGTTTCAGCATCTAGCAAATTTTTACTTACATAGTAGATAGTGATTGCTTACCTTTTTCTTCTCTTACCAGTACTGCACTTACAACAATTTCTGAAACAACCAGGTAGATGTACAATATTTCCCCTTCTTTTGGCTTTGAAAGCAGCGGTGGTTTCGATAGATAAATCTTCAGATTCTTGAGGGCTTGCTGACATTCTTCAGTCCATTCGAACTGATTCTGCTTTTTGAGAACTGAGAAGAATTTAAAACTTTTTTCGGAAGACTTAGAAATAAATCTTCCCAAAGCTGCTATTCTCCCTGTTAGTCTTTGAACTTCTTTTTTATTTGTTAAAATATCAGGTATTTCTTCTATAGCTTTAATTTGAGCGGGGTTTACCTCTATTCCTCTGTTTGATACAAGGAAACCCAAAAATTTAACTGATTGCACTCCAAAAGCACATTTTTCTGGATTTAGCTTCATATTATACCTGCGCAAAAATATCAAAAGTAGTAGAGAGATGCTGGAAATGGTCTCCCGCTTGTGTTGATTTTACCAACATATCATCAATATAAACTTCCATAATCTTTCCAAGATGTTCTTGGAACATTTTAGTCACTAACCTTTGATAGGTGGCTCCAGCATTTTTCAAGCCAAAAGGCATAACTTCATAACAGTAAGTCCCCCTGTTTGTAATGAAGAAAGTTTTTTCCTCATCTGAGGGATCCATTTTAATCTGATGATAACTAGAATATGCATCTAAAAAACTTAATAATTCATGACCTGTAGTGGCATCAATCATTTGATCTATATGTGGTAATGGGAATGAATCTTTGGGGCATGCTTTATTTAAGTCAGTATAATCTACGTATACTCTCCATTTGCCATTCGTTTTAGGTACTACCACGGTGTTAGCTAGCCAGTTAGGGTACGTTACCTCTCGTATCAAACCAATCCTCAAGATTTTCTGTACCTCTTTGTCAATCACTTGGTTCTTGAATGGTCCTTGCTTTCTTTTTTTCTCTTCGACCGGGGCCCAGCCTCGTGCCTATATACACTTTCTGTTCAGGCTTTTGTTCAGATAATGGAACAACTTCGAGCTCTTCCGTAGTTGTTTTGATGTGCTCGTCTTCCTCCGGTTTATAAATGACGTCCGGTCTGGAATCTGCATCCGTGTGGTCTAATGCACCTTCCGTGACAACTTGCACACTTTCTCGTAAGTATTTTATTTCGTACCTGTTTCAGCAATAATACCTTCCGTACCTATTTGGGTAGTAATTTCTTCCATGCCTGTTTGGGCGGTGTTACCCGCTCGGGAGATTCCCTTATCTTGTGATTCTTCCACCTCTATTTTTTTGTTGTAGTGTACCGCGGAGTTTATATTTCTTGCGGTTTGCTGATCGCCTCTAATTTGCTGAATCCCCCATTCAGAGGGGAATTTAATTACCTGATGCAAGGTGGAGGATATTTCTTTCATGTCGTGGATCCATGGCCTTCCCACGATTACGTTATAAGCCATGTCAGTATCGATGACTTGGAACCTGGTACTTTTGATCACTCCCTCAGCATAAGTGCTAAGCTCAATTTCTCCTTTTGTTATAACCGTAGAGTTATCAAACCCTGATATGGCTCGTGCCCTTGGGATTACTTGATTCCCCAATAGAATTTCTTCCACGACTCTTAGCAAAATGATATTGACTGAACTACCTGGATCAATCAACACTCTTTGTACGTTAGTGTCATGAATAAGTAAAGATATTACCATAACATCATTGTGAGGAAGCATTAATCCGCCGATATCTGCATCATCGAAGGGCTCGTGCCCTTGGGCCACTTAACCTTGTCTCCCATGTTCCTCAATATTGAGACAAGTTTAGTAGTACTTACATTAAAGGTATGATCCCCAATTTGGGTATTACCTCTAGGTCGTTCATCTTGATCTTTTCTTGATCTAGATGAGGATGAGACTACGTCTCTTCCTGGTGGTCTATAGTCTGACCTAGTATTTTTGAACCTCGGACGAATATCACGTCCTGAAGGTCCTAAGTAAGGATCATACCTATTTTTACCTGATCTTCTGTCTGATTCAGGACGTCTGGATCTGGAATGATCTTCATCTCTTGAAGGAGCAATGATATCTTCTTCTATTCTGAGTTTAGTACTATACCTGTTATATACATCATTCCATGTTGTAGAGGGGTATTCTCTTAGACTTTCCTTAAGTCGTCTCGTGGCTTCTAAGCTTTAATCATTTAGGTTGCTTGCAAATTCCATGTCTGCCCAATTATCAGGCACCTTGGGTAATTGCATGCTTTCTCGTTGAAACCTGTCTACAAACTCACGGAGTAGTTCCGTGTCTCCTTTAGCAGTAAATTTTGTAATTCTGAGTTATTACATATGCCTGGTCTCGCTTCGAGAGATTCATTAGGAGTATCTCCCCTTCCTGAGTTTGCCAACCCAGATTGAGTATTTTCCATGATGATGGTATTATTCAGGGGTGGTGTTGGTGGTGCAGGTAACGCTATCGGTAATACCCTCGCAAATTATTACAAATCTTGGCTCACATACTCTGAAATCATTTGCTTTACTCGATCTTGTTCCACCGTTTGATCATTCTTATCATTGTTATTATTGGATCTTTCTGGGGATTGTTCCCTTGAACCACGTGGGGTTCTTGAAGGTTATGGAACTGGGCTTCCATTCCTTTGCTGATTGTTGTCATTGGAGTTTGACATAGTTAGAAGGATATCGCTTGAAAAGCAAACAAATATTATCAAATTCCCGGTAACGAAACCAATTTTTTTAACCAAAGAATTAGATCCTTTGACCAAAGCTATTTCTAGGATGAACTCGGGTTACTTATAATCAAGGAAATAAGAGAAACGAGTAATAGACAATATTGCAGAACTATAGAAAAGCACAGTAGATTGTATTCAAAAATCAGATGCCTTTACAAGTTGTATTCACGTCCCTTATATAGGAGATTCCTTGATATAACGTACAACTCTTGCTATGATTGCCCATTAATGACTAATTATGACATTAATGGGGCGTTACAAAGGATAACTGTAATTGGGGTATGGTTACATAACGTACGAATAATCAATTGTGGGTCCTTGAATCTGCCTGTAGCTTTGTCCAGATTCATTCTGACCGTGTCTATTCCCTGTCTTGATCAGGTTGAGTTTCCCGTGGCTGATAAGATCGAGGGTTTATTGAATCATGCTTCTTTGTTCCGTACCTCTTCAAAGAATCACATCCAGCTATCGCGTTCTCCTGTGTCCACATAACTGGCTGAGTTGTCAAGAGTTGGCTTACGTGTGAAACTCTTTTTTACCAATACACCGAGGGCCTCGAGGATGTTTCGGGTGCTCAACGGGTGATTTTAGAACTTGGAAGAACAGCTGAACCATTGCTGGTTCTGGTGTCTCGCACCTGCGATGGACTTTAGGCATATGCGGACACACAGGCACGAAAGAGGGGCTCGCAGGTGCGGACTTGGTTAAGTCAACTAGTCTCGCAGGTGCAGTTGAGATTCCGCAGGTGCGGAGCCGCAGATGCGGCCAATTGACCGCAGGTGCGGCCCCAGACCTTTTAGTGGGTTTTCTCACCTGTGATGGAAATTTCGCAGGTGCAGGACCACAAGTGCGGTCCAAGGGGCGCAGGTGCGGAAATCACTGGGCAGTTATATCAGATTCGAGGGCTTGAATTTCATAACTTCTAAAATCATTTGGAGCTCGGGTGTAGGCAATTTGGAGTGGGTTTTGAGGAAAAGCTTCATAGGTAAAATTCCTAACCCTATTTCCTTTGCATACCATTAATCTATAGCCATTTCTTCCATGAAATTAAGGGATTAAGGTGAATAAATAATTCAAATAGGAAGAAGTTTGCCTAATTAGAAAAATTCGAGAATTTAATATGATTTTGTCGTTGGTTTATGATGATTCTTGTTTGAGTGAGTTCGTGAGTGATTTGGTGTTCTAAATTTATAACTTTCACTCGATTCCGAGACGTGGGCCCGGGGGACTTTTTGGGCAATTTTCCTAAATTCGCGTATTAGCGTCGAACTTATTAGCTATTTTGGTTCCTTAAAGTGATATTTTCATTATGCAATTGAATTGAATAGATTTGAGCCATTCGGAGTCGGATACTCGTGGCAAGAGCGTGGTTTTGAGTTGAGTAGCGCAGTCGAGGTAAGTGGCTTGTCTAACTCTGTGTTGGGGACTTCCCCTAGGCTATTTTTAATTCTATTTTATGTTTATTGGGCACCGTGTGCGTGAGGTGACGAATACGCACACGGACCATCTTTGCTAAAACTCCATTTTTCCCTCCGTGACTTAAATCATTTCACTCCTATTCCACTGATTCATGTATCGACTATGTAGTTTAGATTAGGAAATAGCATGCCTACCATTTTACTTGAATTTTCCCTAGTTATTACTATATGTACCATGTTAGGTAGTTTTATCCATGTTTTGCCTGTCATTTTTCCTGAACTGTTTTAAATAAAAATTGTATTCTGTACTTGTACTGCATTGCATATTTAAATTGGGACTATTGACGAAATTCTGGGAGCTTTCCCCATGTACTGCACTGCATATTTAAATTGGGACTACGGACGAGATTTCGGGAGCTTTCCCCTTGTACTACATAGCATATTTAAATTGGGACTACAGACGAGATTCCGAGAGCTTCCCCCTGTACTGCATTGCATATTTAAATTGGGATTACAGACGAGATTCTGGGAGCTTTCCCCATGTACTGCATTGCATACTTGTTGTTGTGATATATGTTGTGCTGAGCCGAGGGCCCCCTGTTATTATTTCCTTTTAGCTCATTGTTTCTATTGATTTGCCTCAGCTTATTATATCTCTCTATTCATAATTTTAAATTGTTTTTACTATAAAAGTCCAGTAGAGCCTTAATCTAACCTCGTCACTACTTGACTGGGGTTTGGCTTGGCACTTACTGGGTACCAATTTGTGGTGTACTCATGCCTTCTCCTGCACATGTTTTTCGTGTGCAGATCCAAGTACAAGCGCTCAGTTTCGTGGCTAGGGGTCCGAGCAGTAGCTTATAGGAGACCGAAAGGTAATTCTGCCGCGTCTGCAGAGTCCTTCGGGTCACCTTCCACTCCAGATTTAGATAGATTTCTTTTTTATTATGTAAATTCCCTCTCATTGTATAGAGCTATTTTAAGACAGAGCTTGTGATTAAAGTGATATTCCGGGTTTTGCGAAAAGTTGTATTTTGTATGCGCCAAGTGGCGATGTTTCATTGTAGACTCACTTATTTCGTCTTTATTTTTATTGCTTTTATTTAATATGCATTTCCGCAATTAGGCTTACCTAGTCATAGAGACTAGAGCCGTCACGATGTCTTCGGAGCGGAAATCGGGTCATGACAGTAACTGATCAAACATGTCATCTATACGAGGAAAAGGATATTTATTGCGTATTGTTATCTTGTTCAACTGCTTGTAGTCAATGCACATTCTCAGGGAACCATCTTTATTCTTTACGAACAGTACTAGTGCACCCCATGGTGATACATTAGGTCTAATAAAACCCTCATCTAACAAATCATGTAATTGTTGCTTTAGCTCCCTCAACTCTTATGGTGCCATTCGATATGGGGGTATCGATATGGGCTGTGTGTCAGTTAGCAAATCAATACCAAAGTCTATTTCTTGTACTAGAGGCAATCCTAGTAAATCCTAAGGAAATACATTAAAAATTTCTCTCACTACTGGTACATTTTCTATACTAATTGTTTCCTTTCTTGTGTCATTTACAATAGATAAGAGACCCAAGAAACCTTTCTTTAGAAGTCACTAAGCTTTCATAAAAATACAACTTTGCAAGTTTTTGGAACCTGACCCCCTTTTAGAACAAAACGGGTTAATTTGGTATCTCAAACTTAACAATCTTTGTGTAACGACCCGACTGATCGTTTTGCATTATCGGACCCCGTTCCCCTAAATGAAACTTCCCATAGCAGCTTATTGTGATTTATGATTTGCGGGGACTGGTGGTCCGGGATTCGGAAGTGTTTAGAGTGCAATAGGAACACTTAGTTCCTTAAGGTTGGCCTTTAAGGCCAAGTTTGACTTCGGTCAACATTTTGGGTAAATGACCCCGGAATCGAGTTTCAATGATTCTGGTAGCTTCGTATGATGATTTCGGACCTGGGCGCATGTTCGGAATGGGCTTCTGATGACCCGGGAGCATTTCGGCGCTCAATATTGAAATAAGAAGTTCCTTAAGTTCCTATTGTCGTTTGGGGTATTTTTTTGTGTTATCGAGGTCCGAGCGGAATTCCGAGACTAGGAATTGTCCCATTATGTCATTTATGACTTGCCTCTAAAATTTGGTGTCATTCCGAGTAGTATAGGTTGGTTCGGCGCGTTGTTAGTGAAGTCAAGAAAACTTGAAGTTCCTAAGTTTGGTTCTAGGGGTTTTGAGGTGTGATTTTGAGTTTTAGCATTTTTTTGGGTGTTCCGAATGCTCGAACGAGTCCGTGTTATGATTTGGGACTTGTTGATATATTTGGATGGGGGCTCGGGTGGGTCCAGTTGCCTCCTAGACACCACACGAGGACAAAAACCAGCTGAAATAGCTGTTGGTGCACCTTTTCTGGTGTTGACCGCAGGTGCAATTAACCAGTCGCATGTGCGGTTAACCAGTCGCAGGTACGGGACCGCTCCTGCGGTCCCATCCTCGTAGGTGCAATCCCCAGCGGGCAGGCCATTTCTCGCAGGTGCGGTCTCCACTCCGCAAGTGCGGGCCCAGGCTTCCTCGTCCATTTCATCAGGTGCGAGCCTTTGCTCGCAGGTGCGAGACCGCATGTGCGGTCCTCAAGCCGCAGGTGCGGAAACACTGTCAAACAGTGTGTTTCTTAAATACAGGATTCTTCATTGTTTTCTTCACTCTTTCTTCCATTAAACACTTTGAGAGCTTGGGAAAAAGACTCCACGACCCAACCCCTAAAAGGTAAGTAAATTTCATCTCAAGACTTGTTAATGAATGAATTCCTAGTAGAATTTAATCTCCTAATTAGTGAAAAATCAAGAATTTGGTAGCAACCTAGGGCTTTCGATAATTTGAGAATTTACCCGTGAATTAGCTATGAAACCAAGTAAAAATCGTATATTAATGATCCTTAGGCTATGGGAGAGTGTTTCCTTCAAAAATTTTGGAATCCGAGAATGCGGGCCCGGGGTTGGATTTTAGGACTTCTTCAAGAATAGCGAATTTGACTTAGTAGTAGTAGGATTTCCATACTTTGAGCATAAATTGATGAATTTGTATAACATTTGGCTAGTTTCGAGTCCTCGGGCGTAGAGTTTGGAGTTTCGGGTGCGTTCTTGGTCCAGGGAGTAGATTCGACACGAGGTGAGTCTCCTCTCTAACCTTGTAAGGGGGAAACTGTCCCCCTAGGTGATTTAAATGTTGTATGTGATAACTGTGGGGGCTACGTACGTACAAAGTGACGAGAGTCCTTACGTAGCGACTATTATTGTTATGTCCGGATAGTTAGACCTACACCATGCTTTATGTTTTCCTTGAAATGAACTATATGCTTAGTGAATTAATGTTACATGTGGCTTGTTTCCCTGAGATCATGGAATTAAAGAGATTTTTAGGATTTGATCACGAAGAGTAATTTATAAAGAACAAATGTGTGGATTGTGTGTGCATGTGACCACTTCTCAATTTACATTCCGAGAGCGGAGTGTTATTTCCCCCACTCTCATGGGAGCGGGCTGTATGCCACGACGAGATTAAAATATATATATTATGGTTCGGGTCGTTCGACCCTCGGCAGTGCACAGATACGATCATTATGATGGCTCAGGCCGGTTGTCCTTATCTTGTATGCGCATGTTAAATTGTTAAGAATTATTTTATGGATTTTGAGTGTTCAGATATATATATTTTTAAAGGAAAGAAAAGAATAATGAAGTGGAAATTGAATATTTACCTCCAGTATTATTTGAATTAGTGTTATTTTAAATGCTTANAAATGATCAAATTACATTTTTTGGCATTTTATGGCAATTAAACTGGAATTCAGCTCGTCGTGCCTGTATTATCGCCATCCATGGTCCAAGCTAGACGCCTTGGCATGGATCCGGTACCGGATTGCGTGATATATGTCCGGGACATTAAATACAACCCAAGAAACCATAACCAACTCTTCGAAAGGATCAAGTTACATTTTTTGGAATTTTATGGCAATTAAACTGGAAATCCGCCAGTCGTGCCTGTATTATGTCCTACAATAGTCAAGGTCGGACGCTTGGTACAGAGCCGGTACCGCATCACATAATATTTCTCCGGGACATCAAATACAACCCAAGGAACCATAACCAACGCTTCGAAATGATATAGTTACATTTTTTGGCATTTTATGGCAATTAAACTGGACTTCCGCCACTCGTGCCTGTATTATCACCTGCCATGGTCCTGGCCGGACTCCTTGGTACGGAGCCGGTACCAGATATCATGATATTTGTCAGGGACATCAAATACGAACCAAGGAACCATAACCAACACTTTGAAATAATCAAGTTACATTTTGTTTTGCATTTTAAGGAAATTAAGCTGGAATTCCGTTAGTTGTGCCTGTATTATAGCCTGCCATGGTCCAGGCCGAACGCCTTGGTACGAAGCCGGTACAAGATCGCATGATATTTCTCCAGGAAATCTAATACGACCCAAGGAACCATAACCAACACATCGAAATGATCAAGTTACATTTTTTGGAATTTTATGGCAATTAAACTGGAATTCCGCCAGTCGTGCTTGTATTATCACCTACCATGATCCAGGTCGGACGCCTTGGTACGGAGCCGGTACTGAATCCCATGATATTTGGCCGGGACATAAAGGTTGACCCACGGAACCATAACCAACGCTTCGAAATNGGAGCCGGTACCGGATCGCATGATATTTGTCCGGGATATCAAATATGACCCAAGGAACCATAACCAACGCTTAAAATTATCAAGTTACATTTTTTGGCATTTTATGACAATTAAAATGGAATTCCGTCACTCGTGCATGTATTATCGCCTGCCATGGTCCAGGCAGGACGCCTTGGTATAGAGCCGGTACCGGATCGCATGATATTTGTCCGGGATATCAAATATGACCCAAGGAACCATAACCAACGCTTCGAAATGATCAAGTTACATTTTTTGGCATTTTATGGCAATTAAACTGGAATTCCGCCAGTCGTGCCTGTATTATCACCATCCATGGTTCAGGCCGGACACCTTGGTACGAAGCCGGTACCGGGTCACATGATATTTTTTCGGGACATTAAATATGACCCAAGGAACCATAACCAACGCTTCGAAATGATCAAGTTACATTTTTTGGCATTTTATGGCAATTAAACTGGAATTCCGCCAGTCGTGCCTGTATTATCGCCTGCCATGGTCCAGGCCGGACGCCTTGGTATGGAGACGGTTCCGGATCGCATGATATTTGTCCGGGATATCAAATATGACCCAAGGAACCATAACCAACACTTCTAAATGATCAAGTTAAACTTTTTTGCATTTTATGGCAATTAAACTGGAATTCCGCCAGTCGTGCATGTATTATTGCCTGCCATGGTCTAGGCCGGACACCTTTGTACGAAGCCGGTACCGGGTCGCATGATATTTGTTCGGGATATCAAATATGACCCAAGGAACCATAACCAACACTTCAAAATGATCAAGTTACATTTTTTGGCATTTTATGGCAATTAAACTAGAATTCCGCCAGTCGTGCCTGTATAATCGCCTACCATGGTCCAAGCCGGACGCCCTGGCACGGAGCTAGTACCCGATCGCATGATATTTCTCCAGGACATAAAATACGACCCAAGGAACCATAACCAACACTTCGAAATGATCAAGTTAAATTTTTTGGCTTTCTATGGCAATGAGACTGGAATTCCGCTAGCCGTGCCTGTATTATTGCCTGCTATGGTCCAGGCCGGACGCCTTGGTACGGAGCCAGTACCGGATCGCATGATATTTCTCCGGGACATCAAATACGACCCAAGGAACTATAACTNTAATTCCGCCAGTCGTCCGTGTACTATCGCCTGCCATGGTCCAGGTCGGACGCCGTACAGAGCTGTTACTGGATCACATGATATTTTCCAGGACATCAAATACGACCAAAGGAACCATAACCAACACTTTGAAATGATCAGGTTATATTTTTTGGCATTTTATGGCAATTAAACTGGAATACCGTTAGTCGCACATGTATTTTCGCCTANCCAGCCGTGCCTATATTATTGCCTGCTATGGTCCAGGCTGGACGCCTTGGTATGGAGCCGGTACAGGATCACATGATATTTCTCCAGGACATAAAATACGACCCAAGGAACCATAACCAACACTTTGAAATGATCAGGTTATATTTTTTGGCATTTTATGGCAATTAAACTGGAATTCCGTCAGTCGTGCATTTATTATCGCCTGCCATGGTCCAGGCCGGACGCCTTGGTACGGAGCCAGTACGGGATCACATTTTATTTGTCCGGGATATCAAATATGACCCAATGAACCATAACCAATGCTTCGAAATGAGCAAGTTACATTTTTTCGCATTTTATGGTAATTAAACTTGAATTCTGCCAGTTGTGCCTGTATTATCCCATGCCATGGTCCAGGCCGGACGCCTTGGTACGGAGCTGGTACCGGATCACATGATATTTGTCCGGGATATAAAATATGACCTAAGGAACCATAACCAACGCTTCGAAATGATCAAGTTACATTTTGGCATTATGGCAATTAAACTGGAATTCCGTTAGTCGTGATGTATTATCGCCTGCCTTGGTCAATGCCGGACGCCTTGATACGGAGTCGGTACCGGATCGCATGATATTTTTCCGGCATATCAAATACCCAAGAAACGATAACCATCACTTCGAAAGGATCAAGTTACATTTTTTGGCATTTTAAGGCAATTAAACTAGAATTCTGCCAAGTCGTGCCTGCATTATCGCCTTCCATGGTCCAGGCCGGACGCCTTTGTACTTAGCCGGTACCGAATCGCATGATATTTATCCGGGACATCAAATACAACCCAAGGATTCATAACTAACACTTCGAAATTATAAAGTTAAATATTTTAGAATTTTACGGCAATTTAACTGGAATTCCGCCAGTCGTGCCTGTATTATTGCCTGCCAAAGTCCAGGCCGGACACCTTGGTACGGAGCCGGTACCGGATCACATGATATTTCTCCGGAACATCAAATACGACCCAAGGAACCATAACCAACATTTCGAAATGATCAAGTTACAATTTTTTGGGCGATTTATGGAAATTAAACTAGAATTCCGCCAAGTCGTGCCTACATTATCGCCTTCCATGGTACAGGCCGGACTCCTTGGTATTTTGCCAGTACCGAATCGCGTGATATATTTTCGGGACATCAAATACAACCCAAGGATTCATAACCAATGCTTCAAAATGATCA